>JACCPG010001001.1:0-15391 GCA_016069955.1 Drepana arcuata | reverse complement strand
TACCATCTTATTTTCTATGTTCACGAAATAAATTATTTGATTTGATTTAAAAGTTCGCAATATTCGAACGAATAACGAACTGTAAATCACAAAAAATATATATTTTCTTTAATTTTACAATTAAATCGGCAAATATACTTAAAATGTTACATGAGTTTTTAGTAATGAAGCATTTTCCTGCTTTTGTTTATAATATTCGTTAAATTCAACCTTTCGGCGCAAAGATCCTCGCTAAGTAAGACACTACTCGTGGCTACCCTACTGCACGTCTAACGCGCGAAAGTCCGCCATATTGTTTGAGCAACTAACGGTTTGATGTACAGGTTAAAGACCTCGTCGGCCATTTAATATTTGCGTCCGCTATGACTCTTACGTCATTGTAATAGAGACGAATCGCGATTGATTTATAATCTTATATCGTTCTTAATTTGAAATGTTTTTGGAACAAATTTTTTGATGTTGCAAGTAATAAATTTTATTTTTATATTTATGATTGATTTTCCAAGCTGTCTACGAATGTCTGTAGGTTAATATTTTACTGCTTTATTTATGCTATTATATACAAAGTAATGTCATTAATTATGAAATAATAATGACAGGTATCAAATCTTAAGAGTATACGACGAAAGTCTGGTCTAGTGGTTAGAGCTCCTGACTGCGAAACTTGAGGTGGCGGATTCGAATCCCGCTGAGGGCAGATATTTGTGTGATGAACACGAGTATTTATACCTTAGTCTTGGATGTCCTATGTATTTATGTATATATCTATCTATATAAGTAAATATATCGTTGTCTAGTTACCATAACACAAGCTTTGCTTAATTTGGGACTAGGTCAATTTGTGTGGAATTGTCCCAAGGTATTTATTATTTCTTATTATTATATAAATGATGAAGAATATTATTTAATTACAATTAACTCATGTTTAACACAACATAATCCTATATCGGAACATCGTAATTAAATTAGTTAAGCATATTAAATAGATAATTAACACTGACATCTCCTCCCTCCCTACAAGATTCCCCGACGGGGTTGGCAGAGATGTAACCGCGCCTCTTTTCTCCAGATATATATTTAGGTGCGTGGTGTGGCTTATCAATGTACTTTGGTTCAGATAAACTCATTGGTATATTTCGATGAACAAAACTAAAGCTTGCGGCGCATATTAAAATCCCCCTTAGTGGTTAATCACGACAATATTTTAATTAACTTGCAACTGATACCGTTCCCGGAAGATTAATTATGATAACGGATGTTCCGGGAAATATTATATTTCATCTGGCAACATTAATTTTTGATTTTATTCAGATTCACTTGAGCGCATAATTTAAATGTTCAGTGTTACCCTAGTAAATAGTATATCCTCACATTTTCCCACAAGGGTCCCCGAAGAGGTATGCAGAGGTGTATATACCCATACACCCACTTTTCCAGGCAGATATATTTTAAGTGCCGTGACAGATATCGAGACCACCGCCATTACTCAAGCACGACTCTAAATAATAATAATAATAACTCTAAAATACACCTTTTAATTTCTTCTCAAACGTATACAAGCAATTGCTTTATTTAATTTTAATGCGGATTCGAAAATCCGTCATTGCTCGACTCACAAATTTGCAACATTTTATTCGGCCTAAAGACAAAGGGTTTCTGAAACCCAATCCTTTAGGTAACGAACTGGGTTATGTTACCACGACGGAGACAGGACGAAAATCGTGGGAGGTAGCGTTGGTTATATAAAATCAAATTAAGTCGACACAATGGTCCAAGTATGCGAATAACGGACCAAACTGGACCAAAGTAATAACTGAATGGTATCCTAAAGACAGCATAAATAAAGGATGACGCGGTTACAAAGGAGTTTCCTTCCGCTAACGCTCAGGCTGTGGAACGAACGCTGAGGATTTCCTTAGAAAGTACAGCGTGGAGACTTCAAGAAGGAGAATCTTTGTTTGAGAATTGGTTGAAATTTCGCGCAGAGATACACTATTAGGTGGATCAACATTTAGGTTATATTTTATTTATGGAAAAATCTTTCAATGAAATCATTACCTATCTTTTAATATTTAACAAAGCAATGAAAGCTTTCTTTTATATTTATCTTCGTCACAGAATACGATAACGGGTACAGGCTACCCTGTTACATATTTACAAGATTATACTTAATTAAAGCAAGGCTTTTAACGGAAAAGTTGTGTCGTTTTATTCATACAACGTTCCATATTTAACGTTTCTTTTTTTATTTTGAAATATCGCACAGCACTCAGAGCCCGGTCTTTTGAGCTAAATATTTCAAGATGGAAATTCTGAATTGACGTGTTCGATTCAGCTGAAATGCGTCTAGAACTTGGTCCCAAGTTGGTTCATAAGATTAAGTCTTGCACTTAGCGAACTTACATAGTGTTCGCTTAAGACCGTAGAGTTAGTTTTAATTAAGCCTTGGCAAAGACATTCATTTTGACCATAGTTAATAATTTATAATATAAGCGCCTGAGTACATTCATTTTGCGATGTGATGTATGCCGACACTTAACTAGCTAAAAGGATGCGTTATGTTATAAGTGTATATATTGTAAGAGCCGTGGTGGCCAAATCCCGACTGTACCAATAAGTTTTTCTGAACTTAATTGTGGAAAAAAGTACAAGTGAAGGAATCATCAGAGGTAACATGCATACGTCTTAGAAGACATTCAAAGGCGTATGTATAGTCGTGTTGAGTAACGACGATGGACTCGCCATCTGTCACGTTGGCACCTGCAATATCTCTGGCGGAAAGTGGGTGTGTGGGGTACCTACTTATCCACGTGGTGGGAAGGCGTGAGGTATATATGTTATGTTTATTTCCCTACCACACTGTAGTACAGAGAATTAGGTACTGTGCCATAGAACCTCAATTTCATCATCATCTTAACAATTGGTTAGATTAATCTTCGAATTGCTTGACCTTTAGTGCAATGGCCGACGCAAAGCTCAGAAAATTTGGCCAATACCTGAATGAAGTTTGACTTTAGACAATAAAAAAATATATAGCCTTGCCCACACGTGTTCCAGACTGACGCACGCTCGAACGCTTCGGAAAGGAATTTAAAAAACGAACACCACTTCCCGCCCTGTCGCTGACAGATGCTACAAAATGGCCGCCTGTGTTGCCAGCCGGACGATAAATATTGAATGATTTATCTATCACGGGTATTATTTCTAAGGGTATTTTTAAATCATCCCTTTTCGTGTTTGATAATGTTAACTAACTTACCTTATTTATTATTTGCGTTCATAACGCCTAGCACAGACTTAAAACCAGTGAACTATCTATATAAAACATTATTCAAAGGACAACCTGAGAGCTATTCATAATTATAGGAAAACTTCGTATTCGCGTAGTAGAACTAACAAATGATAAAAATATTTGTTTTCATAATTATTTCTCTTTATTTCCTTACGCTACCAGAAGGTATGACTCCGTGAATTAATTACTGGCCGAACAAGATCCTAACGAAGTTTCTAAATAAGAATAAAAAAAAGGTTTTTTCAAGACGGCGCGCTTCAAATGTATAAATAGAACGAGTGAATGAATGAATGAATACATATTGTGTTGCCAGTTATATTTTAATGAGGACTGGCGGGAACTTTGTTTTTATAAGATCTGGATTTGAATGAATGTGACTTTTTTAGGTTTATTTCACACTTGCGTTTTATAAAGAATTATTTTAACACTACTGTGCATACATTGCACATTCGTCCTTGGTTTTTATTTAATTACCTATTCTTACAGATATTATCGTCATCTACAATATGTTTATGCTATAAAAATGTTTGTTCTAATCTGACTCAAGCAAGACCAAGGTTTCTGCTAGCAGCATTTTAACAAGTCTTCTGGAAACCTCACTCGCCGTAAGAACATCCATGACAGCTGGCTGTCATCTTTCGCGGTACAATAGAATACTCGTTGGTGATGTCATTAACGTAGTTTTACTTTAATTCTATTATGTTATCTTACTAGTTTTGTTTGGAAATAATAAAAATAAATATAATATAATATATCCTCACCCCTTCCCACAAGGGAAATAAAAACAAAGACTTCATATATCTGCCCTATGCTCAACGCCTGCATAAAAATCAAAATACATGCGACTAAAGGTCTCGTATTCAAGGACTTCATGTGTTTATTCAATTAGAACAAAAAAAGAATCTTGAAATTAGAACAGGAAAATGTCGGGTCATCCGCTTTTTTTTATTAACGGAGCACATGCCTAGATATCTATTCGTATTTCACCGCAAGCAAGGTGGGCACACAACCAATGAATTTTTGATACGGTCTCCCAACCCTCATAAAGACTTTCTTTCACGGAACGCCGACCTTTGTCAGAGTTAATCAAACATAACCTTTAACTAATTACATTAAGATGAAAACGTTAATTTCACCAACTGCAAACAGCAACACAAAGCCAGTTGGAATCTTTTAAAAGAGTCTTTGTTACTTTTAAAAGTTCTTTGTCCATGTCGAATTTTTCGAAAGAGAAATAAAAGAGCAATTAAGTTAATTGGAATGTTGGGATGAATTCTAAATACGAAACATAGCAATGGCGGCAGACGGGATGTTCTTTTTTTAAATAAGGCGTTACCCACTTCCGTTACAATTGTCGATTTATTGATTTTTCATTCGATTCTCGTGTATCAAGATAGTAAGATCGTTTTTAAATCACAGTGACAGTGGCAATGTTGTTTAAGTCATGTTAAATGGTTGGGTGGCGAAAGATGCGTTATCTATAAACGTGTGTATCATGTGTCTTTGGCTAACAGTTTTTTATGGGTTTAACAAATTTTAAGGTACTTTTAGTCTTTCTTGGGTTATGGGCACATTGATGGATGTAAGTAGGTTTATATATCCGACCTTTTTCATATATTTTTTTAAGTGCTAAGTACATTGAATTTACGTATGTATAAATCCGATTTACTGCAATGTTTACAGGATGCTCTCAATACAATATCGAAGTCTTTGACAGTTATTTTTCCCATAACTAATTAAAATAATGAACATATCGTGAATACATATACGAGCTCAACTAAATATGTCGATATTTTGAGCTATTCGGTTGATACTGAATACTCGCAAACTACATCCTGTACATGGTGGGGTCGAAGTGTCGCCAAGTATCTGATTAACCGCATTCTGTTTGTTCAGGGCCGAGTGTCAAATTTAATTAAAATTATCATTTGAAGCAAGAGCAGTGGCGCGGAAGCTGCGTTTTAACTGAAGTCTAATTTCGTTTTTTTTTTCAATTAAATCATGCAATAGATCCTAGCTTATTTATTAGACCTTCGAAAATTACAAGAACCTATTGAAAGGATGGAAAATATCAGCTGGAAGGAAAGGGTAACAAACAATGACGTGCTCAAAAAGTCAAAGAATCAAGAATACTACTGGAAACAGTCGAGAATAGAAGAGGAAAGACGATAGGCCACCTTATACGACATAATAGCTTCCTAGAAACATCTTAGAAGGAAAGGTAGAGGGGAAGAGAGGAAGAGGAAGACCAAGATTAACATACATGGGTCGGATCCAAGAAAAAGTGTCTCTCATGACGTATAGGGAGGTCAAGGAGGTTGAGCTGGACAGAAGCGAATGGAGGGGACTGCATCAGACACGCCGACAAGTCAAAAGACAAGATAAATTTGTGATGACGATTAACACCAATTTATCCCATATATACATATGTACCGACACCGACGAGTGTGTATGAAGGGACTGATGGTTGTGGACGAAGCGAAAGAGGTATGTAAGTCTAGAGAGAACTGGCGCTCTATACTCTCTGCCTACCCCGTTAGGGACTCGGCGTGATGTTAGGTATATGTATCTACAAACTTATCATCAGGCCGAGTCCCTCACCTAAATTCTTTGTGGTTTTTGTACATAACGAATATTTCACATTTTCGGAATATTATGGAGAACCGTGGTGGCCGAGTGGTTCGAGCAGTTGCCTGCGACGCAAAGGTCGTAAGTTCGAATCCCGACTGTACCAATGAGTTTTTCTAAAACTTAAGTACAGTGATTAGTCACACCACGAGCTTTACGGTGAAGGAAAACATCGAGAGGAAACCTGCATACGTCTGAGAAGAAATTCAAAGGCGTATGTATAGTCGTGCTTGAGTAACGGCGATGGACTCGCCATCTGTCACGTTGGCGCCTAATATACCTCTGGCGGAAAGTGGGTGTGTGGGTATTACCTATACACCTCTGCCTACCCCTTCGGGGACCCTTGTGGGAAGGCGTGAGAATATTATCGGATTTTTTTTTATAGGAACCCCGAGGGGGGATGTAGGTGTAATACCTACACACACAATTTATGCCGCAGATCCAGTTTAGGTCCAACGTGATCTTACAATCGAAAAACCGGCGAAATGAAGACCGGCAATGACCTATCCGGGAACAGAACTCGCGACTAATCGGTCATCCATTGTGTATTAGTTACAGCTTTAAACAATGTATGCAAATGTCAAGTTTAAAGACTGTGACTGACCGACTTCGCCGGAGATATATTCATGTTTGTGACAGATGGCGAGTCCATCGCCGTTACTCAAGCTCGACTATACATACATATCATCACGCCGAGTCCCTAACGGGGTAGGCAGTGAGTATAGAGCGCCAGTTCTCTCTAGACTTACATACCTCTTTCGCTTCGTCCACATTCGTGAGTCTCTTCATACATGCTCGTCTGTTTTGAGTACTCTTGACGTTCACGTCCTATACATACGCCTTTGAATGTCTTTTCTAACGTATGCAGGTTTCCTTTATAGTACATTGCACAATAGTTCTCAGACTTATCTGTAATTATTAATTAAAATTAAGAGCCGTGGTGGCCGAGTGGTTCGAGCAGTTGCCTGCGACGCAAAGGTCGCAAGTTCGAATCCCGACTATACCAATGAATTTTTCTGAACTTAAGTACAGTGATTAGTCACACCAAAAGCTTTATGGTGAAGGAAAACATCGAGAGGAAACCTGCATACGTCTGAGAAGAAATTCAAAAGGCGTGTGTATAGTCGTGCTTGAGTAACGGCGATGGACTCGCCATCTGTCACGTTGGCACCTAGTATACCCTTGGCGGAAAGTGGGTGTGTGGGTATTACCTATACACCTCTGCCTACCCCTTCGGGGACCCTTGTGGGTAGGCGTGAGGATATATTATATTATTAATTAATCTAGTCGACTTGGTCACTAATTAGTTTAGTAGACTAAACACAAATCCATCATGCCATCCTTACGAATTAAACTGCTTAAACGAACTTATTAAAACAAGCTTTGTACGTAATTTTATTTTGTTCTACCCCATTTATCATAGCTTGCCGCTTAGGGTTGCCATAACAATTAAATATAATTAAAATCTTTATAAGACCCAATCAAATCAAATAATTTATTTCGTGAACATAGAAAATAAGATGGTATTAAATGACACAGGTATAGGTGCTATGTTCCGCCGCTAGGCATACAAAATATTTAAATATAGATAATATTATTTATAACACTATCTTAACAATAATTATTTAATATCGAGTTTATGCTACTACTCATATTATATATACAAATAAACATATTGTTAAATGACGACGCTATAACGACCAAGGCATGAACGACTCTTAAGCACTACACATACGTCTGTATTTTCTAGTTTTTTTATTTATTAAAATTATGAAAAACTAAGAAAAAAATAACTGGCGCTCTATACTCTCTGCCTACCCCGTTAGGGACTTGGCGTGATGATATGTATATGTATATATGAATAAGAAAAAAAAAAAAAAAAGCCGTGGTGGCCGAGTGGTTCGAACAGTTGCCTGCGACGCAAAGGTCGTAAGTTCGAATCCCGACTGTACCAATGAGTTTTTCTGAACTTAAGTACAGTGATTAGTCACACCACGAGCTTTACGGTGAAGGAAAACATCGTGAGGAAACCTGCATACGTCTGAGAAGAAATTCAAAGGCGTATGTATAGTCGTGCTTGAGTAACGGCGATGGACTCGCCATCTGTCGCATTGGCACCTAATATACCTCTGGCGGGAAGTGGGTGTGTGGGTATTACCTATACACCTCTGCCTACCCCTTCGGGGACCCTTGTGGGAAGGCGTGAGGATATATTATTATTATTGTGTTTTGTTTGTCTCGCCATCCCTGACCTAAGACATGACCGTCTTTTAATTACTCTCAACTTCGTTTTCAAACTTACAACAGTTTTACCCCAGCCGCGCGGGTGGAATGAATTGAGTTTGCATTTTTTACAATTGGTATCTGTATCTGCGACTAGCTCTTTGTAACACTGCAATTTAATAAAAAATTCAGACCAAGAAATGCTTGACTAATTATGTTATTATATTATTTCTATTAATAATAAGAGAGGTAGGGCATAACGTGTTTCCCGTTCGAATTTGTATCTGCCCGACTGGGGCAGGACCTCCACCTTATAGAAGTCCGTAGCCAAATAACACAATTTATTGTGTTATATGGCTACTACGTGGTGAATAAGGTTTCCAGTAAAGAGCTCCTTGGGGAGGAGGAGGATTGTTATATTGTGTTGGCAACGGAGGGATTAGACCTGTTATGTTGCCAACACAGTATAACTCTCTGAACACAGAGTGGCAACGCGCAAGTGATACTTAGGTATCGTGAGCGTAAATAGGCTACGGTAACCGTTTCCCATCAGGTGGGCCGTATGCTTGTTTGCCACTCTTGTTGTATAAAAAAAAAAATTCATGAATGCGAACGTTTGTCTGTTGTCACATTTTTACAGTATAAATAAGGTTATATGTCAATTTTAGTTCATATGTTTGGCAATAGATGGCGCTGTCCCCTTTATTACGATTCCTCAATCGCGCTACGATTGCGTTCTACGCGTAAAGTAGGTACAGACTCTGTCTGTACACGCATTATACAAACGACACTATATGGAAATAATAATGTCAGACAGGAAATGGATGAGCTTGGCTTGGCACAGCACAGCACCAGTAAGAAGTCTTGTTCTTGTACCTGCTGCAAACCGAAACCGAACCTTTCGTTCATTTAAAAGCTCGCTCTGTACTAGAACACTTGTGTCAAGTACGAAAATACTTGAGGAACTGACAGGTCTACAGGAAGAGGGGGCGGCAGCCGGCATTCGGCAACAGCGAGCGAGATACCGCTGATGTTGCAAGCGGTTCACAGGCTACGGTAACCGCTCACCACTAGGCGGACCGCAAGCATGTTTGCCATCTATAAATGCGAAAGTGGGTTCGCTTGTACCACATTCGCTTCTGAACTATACAAATTATAATCATGAATGTTTGCAAACGAGTTATTGGGTGTACAAGGATGTTGCTCACGGAGTCTAGAGTTTCAGTTCTCTCTAGACTTACCAAGCTCGCTTCCTCCACATGACCTGTTCATACATGCTCTCGTTTCGAGTACTCTTAACGTTCTCGTCTTTGAGTGTCCGATCGATTTGATCTAGGTAGTTGGAACGTCTGACCTATAAGTTCCGCCACTACTTGATGTATGGAAATTTCACCCACCGCGTATTTTCACACAATGTCAATATAATACATACTGAAGGACTATCTGTCACGTTGGCACCTAATATACCTCTGGCGGAAAGTGCCTACCCTTTCGGGGACCCTTGTGGGAAGGCGTGAGGATATATTATTATTTAAGGACTAGTATCCATGTCATGAAAGAAAAACTCTCTGAGAAAGGATTTATGTCATAAGTACTCAATTGCTTAACGTGACGTTCTCTATGCCTATAGAGAGAGTACAGCATAATTTACAACTAGAAACTTAATATCGATGTGTTGCCAACAATCGTTCCCACATTCTAAAAAAGCAAGCGACGTGGAAAGTGATTGTCTTTGCCGCAGGGGCGTTCCGCACTATTGTTGTCTGTGTAATAACTTTACGTCATTATGCATTTTTTTGAGATGCTTATCTTGTATTGTGCATCTATTATGCACCTGCCCTTATAATGTAAGTATACATATATATATACTCGCCATCTGTCACGTTGGCACCTAATATACCTCTGGCGGAAAGTGGGTGTGTGGGTATTACCTATACACCTCTGCCTACCCCTTCGGGGACCCTTGTGGGAAGGCGTGAGGATATATTATTATTATTATTATACATATATATATATCTACACATACATATCATCACGCCGAGTCCCTAACGGTGTAGGCAGAGTATACCCAGGATTCGCTGCCATACAATATGGTAGGTACCAATATCGCGTTGTGGACAGCAACTCGAGCATTCTTGCTCAGATTTTTACTGCCCATCAACGCTGACATGTTTAGACATGCCCATTAATCTTTATTTCCGGCATTTGTCCTTCTTAATATAATATAATTATATATCCTCACGCCTTCCCACAAGGGTCCCCGAAGGGGTAGGCATAATACCCACACACCCACTTTCCGCCAGAGGTATATTAGGTGCCAACGTGACAGATGACGCCATTGAATTTCTTCTCAGACGTATGCAGGTTTCCTCTCGATGTTTTCCTTCACCGTAAAGCTCGTGGTGAGACTAATAACTGTACTTAAGTTCAGAAAAAACTCATTGGTACAGTCGGGATTCGAACTTGCGACCTTTGCGTCGCAGGCAACTGCTCGAACCACTCGGCCACCACGGCTCCCAGACGTATGCAGTAATAATAATAATAATAATTATTTCTCTGGGATCCTAACCACCGGTACCTTGGACCCTGATCCCGATACCGGTGGGCCCCTGTATTTTATATTTTTAAATATGTATTTTTTTTATATATATATATATATTTAAAAATGTAATATATGAGATGAATTTCAAATAAAGAATAATAAGTGTATTGCCATAAAGGTTACATGTTTCACAGTAATTGTACATAACAAACATTCAGTTTAGAGAAAAAATCATTAATGACTAAGGCTCTCACACTAGGCTGGGCCTGTCTTGTGGGCAGCTTTATCAATAGGAATACACTAATAGAATTGCGGCACGTAATTATCTAAGTGTAAAAACATTTGGTTCCTATTTGAATATTAGATTTTATACTCGAGTATTTTACCATAACTCTTTAAGAAGACTCTCTTCTACCATAGGTCCAATCTAATAGCTCATTTTTAATTCTTAGTTTTGCTCTTTTTATAGGCAACTCGTGTATGCTACAGATCTTGTTAACTTTGCTATAATATTAGAGGTTTCAAGTAAGAGCTGAATCGTTTGGCGAACGTTGAATTTGTTGACATTAGGGGAAGTCTGAATACTCTTTTCTTGCACATGTTTTCGTAATTAGGTGATGAAACAGTTTCCTTGTGCGTTAAGAGAGTAATTTTCAATATATGTATAAAGCCTTCTAACACGAACTTCTTCCTTTCCTTCTTTCTTCGTTCGTTCCTTCGTTCCTTCAAGAACCTTTGACAGTATTCCTCTCGATGTTTTCCTGCACCATAAAGATCGTGGTGTTGCAAGTGCAATAGTTTCCTTGCGTATTCACTCAGCAACCATAGCATAGTATAAGTAGCGTTTCATTTCCATGCATGACTTTTGGCAAAAATAATGAAAAGGTTTAAAAACAAACAATAAGAGATATAGAGCAATGTTGCCAGATGCGAAATTTCAACAACGCAAATGCTCAACATCCATTCTCGCCCACGCGTTCTAGTGGTTAAACCGTTTTTTATACAGGTTTTTGTGCACCCCATCCGTGGTCTAAATATTACCTGTGCTCTGTTTGAAGTCAAGCTTTTTTACCCTATTCTGGGCAACCCGTATCACTGTATTTTAAGGGTGAATTTTCTTAAAATAAGTTTCTGACTGGCTGTTAAGAGATTTATCTGTGTTTTTTCTCCATCGGACCCGTCTGATGATGATAAGCGTTTACCGTAGCCATTTTTTTATTGTCTCTCGTATCTTCAATATCGGTCACTTTTGCTACTAACTAGACCAAGGCCTCCAGCCAGGCGGTTGTTAGGTGTTAAGCAAACACAGCTAAGGACACCCACTGTGAGATTCGGGCCTCGGCTTAAGGCATTAGGAACAAATATCGTTGTCCAGGTCCTGTAGTACTAACTTTGCTTAGTTTGGGACTAGGTGGATTTGTGTGGAATTTATTCGAATCATAAGGAATCATTATTAATAAGCTGAATGAAACAGCGATAGGCATAAAGAAATGTAACAATAATAGCTGTGTAGAGCAGGACGGGTGTACTTGCGGGACAGAGACAGCTGTCAGAGACTATCCTAGAAGGATTAAAAATAAAAATAAGACGGAAACCGGTCCGGCGTGATTCAATATTGGACACGGAACAAGTTTAGTTGAGAACAGATTCTGTTCGGAGCATTTTATTGAACTTGAATCTTTGTTACGTACTGTCGAAAAGACCCAAGCTTGGAAAAGCTTTCTTGCGTAGGATACTTTCATACAATAATATTGTGGACATCTCACACAAAGCCAACTGACCCTTAACTAGGCAGAGCCTGTACTATAGGCATCGGTGACTGATATACACACTTATATAGATGTTAATATACAATAATATTGTGGACATCTCACACAAAGCCAACTGACCCTAAACTAGGCAGAGCCTGTACTATAGGCATCGGCGACTGATATACACACTTATATAGATGTTAATATACAATAGTATGACACTCTTTAAGGTTTCCCGTAAGGATTCTCGGAGGAGTAGGCAAGGGTCTGACAGGACTCTTTTCGCCGGAGATATGTTTAAGTGCCACCGCCGTCAGTCCGTCACCTGTACTCAAACACGACTATACATACGCCTTTGAATGTTTTGTCAAACGCATGTTTTCCTCTCGATGTTTTCCTTCACCGTGAAGCAAGTGTAGTGACACTATAATAATATGTATCGTTATAATACAAAAACAGGTCCATATACCGAAGTGTCATCGGGTAATTCCTTGACAGTGAGGTAATAATTATCCTGTTGCTATTAAGTAAATAGCCTTGTATTTACAAGTTTCGATTAGTCCGTAATGCGCGTCATTACAATATAAATAGCAATTGAAATTTATGGTAAACATTCGTCATGTACTGTCGTGTCGTAACAGCGCATTGATTTACAGGGATTATAAGAAAGAGGTTGTCTTCTAGAAGTTACAGGTGTTGTGAATAGCCTCATGACGATGTAATAAAGGAATAGCTTCAAAGATAACAAAATTACAACATTATTAAGAGTGTTTCGAGCAGACGCCTGCAATATAAAGTTAGATTGCACATGTGTGGCTATTGTTACAACAGCATTTATGTGCAATAAGGTCAAAATTTGGTCAACTTACATTGCATTTTTTATCCATTCTAAGTACAATATAGTTACATATATATCATCACGCAGTTCAAGTTCTCTCTAGACTCGGTCTCTTCATACATGCTCGTCGGTTTCGAGTACTCTTAACGTTCCCGTCCTTCAGAGTCCGATCTATTTGATCCAGGTAGTTGGAACGTGGCCTTCCTCTGCCTCTTCTTGCACACACTTTTGCTTTGTATATAAATAATCAATAAATACCTGGGACAATTCCACACAAATTGACCTAGTCCCAAATTAAGCAAAGCTTGTGTTATGGTAACTAGACAACGATATATTTACTTAAATACATAGGATATCCAAGACTTAGGTACAAATATTCGTGTTCATCACACAAATATCTGCCCTCAGCGGGATTCGACCTCAAGTTTCGCAGTCAGGAGCTCTAACCACTAGACCAGACGGTCGTATATCTGAACAAAGATTGACGAAACAGATATACAAAGCGGAAATGTGTGCAAGTCGAGGCAGTGGTAGACCACGTTCCAACTACCTGGATCAAAGAATTGAAGCCGGCGTATATATGAAGATATTGATGAATATGAAAGAAGCGAAAGAGTATACTCTCCTAGTCTCGTCTACTCTCTCTACCTACCGCGTGAGGGACTTCACGAGATGATATGTATGAATCCTTACATCCTTAATCCTTGGGTTACAAATCTCAAGAACTACGAAATTGAAAACGAAGCTATCGAGAGAAGAATAGGGCTATATATCACTGGGCATCCATAAGGGTTGCCGATTTATCTGGCTGTGAGCACAGTTGTTGCAAATGGGCTTTTACAATATCAGTTCATTGTGTGTGTGTGTGTGTGTGTGATTAGAAATATGACATACCTATGTATTTAACAATATAGTGTGTGGTGTTTCAAGACGATGAGCCGCGGTGGCCGAGTGGTTCGAGCAGTTGCCTGCGACGCAAAGGTCGCAAGTTCGAATCCCGACTGTACCAATGAGTTTTTCTAAAACTTAAGTACAGTGATTAGTCACACCACGAGCTTTACGGTGAAGGAAAACATCGGGAGGAAACCTGCATACGTCTGAGCAGAAATTCAGAGGCGTATGTATAGTCGTGCTTGAGTAACGGCGATGGACTCGCCATCTGTCACGTTGGCACCTAATATATCTCTGGCGGAAAGTGGGTATGTGGGTATTACCTATACACCTCTGCCTACCCCTTCGGGGACCCTTGTGGGAAGCCGTGAGGATATATTATATATTATTTATAAACTTGCATTTGACTACTTTTCATAACTCTCCTCTCATAGATAGTTGCCAATAGAATGATTGTTACATTTACTTTATCAAGCACCCCACGCTTTTTACTCTGAATTTAATTCTTTTGTTAATAACTTAAACTCTATTATAATTTTATTTTGAGGTGATAAATTCTGATTGATTGTTCGATGTTCTACTACTGTAATATAAACTCTTCGAAATTAAAATTATTTTCTATTTTTTAGTTCGGTTAGCAATAGAAGCGTGTTTTTTTTTACAAGTAACGCCTTTGATGACATGTATTTTATTTGTAATTAATGAGATAGTCCACGTACATATTTGAAGTCCACACCCAGGGTGGCCTTGGTTGAGACATGCCCTACGCTTACCACAAAGCGAAGCTTGAAGCCGACAATTCACCTAAGCGTAACCGACTTTTGATGTGGTAAGTTCTGTGTTTAGCATACGCAACGTTACGTGGTCTGTCTGTGTGGTACAGTTCGCTATAAATAAGGTATGTACACATTTCTTTGTTGTTGAGTAAACTGTTGTTGGATTCAATGTTTTTTTGAAGATACAACTTTTCATTGAAGTATGTATCAAAAAATATATCAAGTACTTGATAGTCGCTTCGTGGTGGTCGTGAGGTTCGAGGAACACAAAGGTTGCAGGTTTAATCCCGACTGTAGCCAATGAGTTTTATGAACTTCAGTAGTGATTACTCACACGAGCTTTACGGTGAAGGAAAACATCGAGAGGAAACATGCATACGTCTGAGAAGATTTTCAAAGGTGTATGTATAGTTGTGCTTGAGTAACGGCGATGGACTCGCCATCTGTCAC
>JACCPG010001000.1:0-29717 GCA_016069955.1 Drepana arcuata | reverse complement strand
CTAGAGTAGCGTGGTGGCCGAGCATTACAGTTGTGCTAGAGTAGCGTGGTGGCCGAGCATTACAGTTGTGCTAGAGTAGCGTGGTGGCCGAGCATTACAGTTGTGCTAGAGTAGCGTGGTGGCCGAGCATTACAGTTGTGCTAGAGTAGCGTGGTGGCCGAGCATTACAGTTGTGCTAGAGTAGCGTGGTGGCCGAGCATTACAGTTGTGCTAGAGTAGCGTGGTGGCCGAGCATTACAGTTGTGCTAGAGTAGCGTGGTGGCCGAGCATTACAGTTGTGCTAGAGTAGCGTGGTGGCCGAGCATTACAGTTGTGCTAGAGTAGCGTGGTGGCCGAGCATTAAGAAGTTGTACAGGAGTAGCGTGGTGGCCGAGCATTACAGTTGTGCTAGAGTAGCGTGGTGGCCGAGCATTACAGTTAAAGCAGAGTAGTGGCTGAGCATTACAGTTGTAAGTAGAGTAGCGTGGTGGCCGAGCATTTCCAGTTGTGCTAGAGTAGCGTGGCGGCCGAGCATTACAGTTGTGCGAAGAGTGAAGCGTGGGTGGCCGAGCATTTCAGTTGTGCTAGAGTAGCGTGGTGGCTGAGCATTTCAGTTGTGCCAGAGTAGCGTGGTGGCTGAGCATTTCAGTTGTGCTAGGAGAGAAGTGGCGGCCGAGCATTTGAAGAAGCAGAGTAGCGTGGTGGCCGAGCATTACAGTTGTGCTAGAGTAGCGTGGTGGCCGAGCATTTCAGTTGTGCTAGAGTAGCGTGGTGGCCGAGCATTTCAGTTGTGCTAGAGTAGCGTGGTGGCCGAGCATTACAGTTGTGCTAGAGTAGCGTGGTGGCCGAGCATTTCAGTTGTGCTAGAGTAGCGTGGTGGCCGAGCATTTCAGTTGTGCTAGAGTAGCGTGGTGGCCGAGCATTTCAGTTGTGCTAGAGTAGCGTGGTGGCCGAGCATTTCGGGTAGTTGCCTGCGACGCAAAGATTGCGAGCTTGAAGCCCGACTGTACCAATTAGTTTTTGATTGATAGTGTTTAGTCACACCACGAGCTTTACGGTGAAGGAAAACATCGAGAGGAAACCTGCATACGTCTGAGAAGACATTCAAAGGCGTATGTGTAGTCGTGCTTGGGTAACGGCGATGGACTCGCTATCTGTCAACTAAAATATATCTCTGGTGTGCTTACCCCTTCGGGGACCCTTGAGGGAAGGCGTGAGGATATATATATCCAAGACTAAGGTACACTTTTTTCATAACACAAGAGTGGCAAACAAGCATAGCAGCATAATGGGACAAATCCCTCTTCTGCCAACACAATATAACTACTCCTCCCCCCTCCCCCCATGTGCTCATTATTACAAATACTCGTGTTCATCACACAAATATCTGATCTGGGAATCGAACCCCAACTTAAAATTTCGTAGTCAGGAACTCAAACCACTAGACCAGACGGCAGTCAAAGATATATGTAATAATGTTTATAGTGTGTGTGTGTGTGTGTGTGTTAGTGAGCGTGTGTGTGTGTGTGTGAGCTTAACAAATGAACTGTTTATAGTCACTGATTCCTGGCGCATAGAGTTAGGAATGTACAGGATGGTGCACATTCATAGCTCTTGTATTGTTTGATATACCACTAAGGTGGCGAATGGAAAGCGGTCACCGTTGCCTAGGAACGTTTCCACACCCTTCTTGAAGAACTCCATGTACTCTCCAGGGAAACCTTTTAGAATGTACCAGGAGAGCATGAACTAGGCAATAATTTCACACCCTTCTTGAAGAACTCCAAGCTGTACTCTCCAGAGAAACCTTTTCGAATGTACCAGGAGAGCATGAACTAATGGCAATAATTTCACACCCTTCTTGAAGAACTCCATGCTGTACTCTCCAGAGAAACCTTTTAGAATGTACCAGGAGAGCATGAACTAATGGCAATAATTTCACACCCTTCTTGAAGAACTCCAAGCTGTACTCTCCAGAGAAACCTTTTCGAATGTACCAGGAGAGCATGAACTAATGGCAATAATTTCACACCCTTCTTGAAGAACTCCATGCTGTACTCTGCAGGGAAACCTTTTAGAATGTACCAGGAGAGCATGAACTAATGGCAATAATTTCACACCCTTCTTGAAGAACTCCAAGCTGTACTCTCCAGAGAAACCTTTTCGAATGTACCAGGAGAGCATGAACTAATGGCAATAATTTCACACCCTTCTTAAAGAACTCCATGCTGTACTCTCCAGAGAAACCTTTTAGAATGTACCAGGAGAGCATGAACTAATGGCAATAATTTCACACCCTTCTTGAAGAACTCCAAGCTGTACTCTCCAGAGAAACCTTTTCGAATGTACCAGGAGAGCATGAACTAATGGCAATAATTTCACACCCTTCTTGAAGAACTCCATGCTGTACTCTGCAGGGAAACCTTTTAGAATGTACCAGGAGAGCATGAACTAATGGCAATAATTTCACACCCTTCTTGAAGAACTCCAAGCTGTACTCTCCAGAGAAACCTTTTCGAATGTACCAGGAGAGCATGAACTAATGGCAATAATTTCACACCCTTCTTGAAGAACTCCATGCTGTACTCTCCAGGGAAACCTTTTAGAATGTACCAGGAGAGCATGAACTAATAATGGCAATAATTTCACACCCTTCTTGAAGAACTCCAAGCTGTACTCTCCAGAGAAACCTTTTCGAATGTACCAGGAGAGAATGAACTAATGGCAATAATTTCATACCCTTCTTGAAGAACTCCAAGCTGTACTCTCCAGAGAAACCTTTTAGAATGTACCAGGAGAGCATGAACTAATGGCAATAATTTCACACCCTTCTTGAAGAACTACAAGCTGTACTCTCCAGAGAAACTTTTTAGAATGTACCAGGAGAGCATGAACTAATGGCAATAATTTCACACCCTTCTTAAAGAACTCCATGCTGTACTCTCCAGAGAAACCTTTTAGAATGTACCAGGAGAGCATGAACTAATGGCAATAATTTCACACCCTTCTTGAAGAACTCCATGCTGTACTCTCCAGAGAAACCTTTTCGAATGTACCAGGAGAGCATGAACTAATGGCAATAATTTCACACCCTTCTTGAAGAACTCCATGCTGTACTCTCCAGGGAAACCTTTTAGAATGTACCAGGAGAGCATGAACTAATGGCAATAATTTCACACCCTTCTTGAAGAACTCCAAGCTGTACTCTCCAGGGAAACCTTTTAGAATGTACCAGGAGAGCATGAACTAATGGCAATAATTTCACACCCTTCTTGAAGAACTCCATGCTGTACTCTCCAGGGAAACCTTTTAGAATGTACCAGGAGAGCATGAACTAATGGCAATAATTTCACACCCTTCTTGAAGAACCCCATGCTGTACTCTCTAGGGAAAACCTCAACGGGGAGCTCATTCCACAGCCTGAGCGTTCGCGGAAGGAAACTGCTTTGGAAGCGCGCAGTGCGAGACCTTTGTGGGTCCAAGGTATGGGGATGAATCCCCCGTCGGTGGTGAGAGGTACGGTGATTTATTGTGTATTGGCCAGGTTTAGATATACTCGTATCAACTATCTGCCAGTAAAAGTCCCGTCAAAATCGGCCCAGTCTTTCCGGAGAGTTAATTTTTTATTAAAACCGTAAATTTTTTTAAAATTTATCAGTGATGATATGATATACATATACAGATATATATATCTTACTAATATTATAAATGTGAATGTTTGGATGTTTGCGGTTCTTTCACGGCAAAACGGTTGAACCGATTTGGCTGAAAGTTGAAATGGTGATAACTTATACCTAGGAATAGGACATAGGCTACTTATTTTTATCCTGAAAAATTCTTTTATTATAATGTATGATGCTCTTTCACGGCGTAGCGGCTGAACCGATTCTAACAGGAAAATTTCCAAAGCTACTTTTTCGAACTCCACGCGGGCGAAGCCGCGGGCATAAGCTAGTATATATAATATCCTCACGCCTTCCCACAAGGGTCCCCGAAGGGGTAGGCAGAGATGTATAGGTAATACCCACACACCCACTTTTCGCCAGAGGTATATTAGGTATGTATATATCCCATTTTTGAACTGACTCATCACGAAATCTCAGGAACTTTAAGACCGATTGACTTAAAAATTTGGTAGGAGCATTCCTTACGCGGTGTAGAGGTCAGCTAAATACGCTCAAATATCAAACAATATTAATGAAAATCGGAAACCAAGAATATTCCAAATTCTTTTTCTCTTATTTTAACAAAAAAATATTCAAAGATTTGTAATGTGATCATAGGCACATATTTTTGTGCGCTTAAAGCGCAAACGTTAAAACGAGATAGATCAAATGAATGTACTGCGGAGTAGTATATCTTCAAATGATCGATATAAAAGTCCGCGATTCTATTTAATTATCTCTAACGGATATACCACCATAACCATTTTTATCTTTTACATTATTATTAGTATCAATATTGCACCCGTGTGAAGCCGGGGCGGGCAGCTAGTATATATATATATACTCGTCAATGTATTCATAGTACAAGCTAGTCAGCTAGCAAATATGTATGTATTGTGTGATGTTTCCCTAACTCTATGGCGCAGTTCAATTCGCGTGTACTTTTCAATCAAAGATAATTAACTCGTACTGACCATGCATTCCATACAAGTACATACAACAGAGAAAGGGTCGATTAGTAAAGTGGTCGTCAAGAGAGGTAGCGATATTAACAACCTTAAAGGGAATCACTGCTAGCAGCAATGACACTTCTGCTCCCAACATCAAATCAAATCAAAATATTTTATTTCACTAGCGGCCCGTCCCGGCTTCGCACGGGTGGACATAAGTTTTTTTACTAAAGAAAATATAGCCTATGTCACTCAAGGTGAATTTAACTTTCCAATGGTGAAAGAATTTTTCAAATCGGTTCAGTAGTTTTTGAGTTTATTCATTACAAACATACTAAAATACAAATCTTTCCTCTTTATAATATTATTTTCACACAGGCCTAGATGGGCACTTATAAAACGTCGTCGTGCACGGTTCGGGTTGGTCGCTTCCATGGAGAAGAACCGGCAAGAAACTCCATGGTTACTCTTTTCAAATGATTAGGCATATACAATAACAATATTATTGTGTTACAGCATTAGTACCCAAGTATGGGGGAACAACGTAGGCCCGACAATAGGTCGTTGCTTACTATACAAAGCATACATAAAACAAGATAATTATAACAATGTTAGCAAGATCTAAGAATCTACAAAGCCTACAATGTTCTCACATTCACAAATATTGTCATCAGTGCTGTAACTAATTCTGGGCAAGATATGAAATAAAAAAGTGAATTATTATAAAATTAAATGTAAAAACCGAATAGAAGAAAAGAAAAAGAAATATAAGATTGAGTATAGTTAGAGATATCCACAAATGTGTGCCGTTTATGAGCTACCAGGGAAGCAGCATGCGCAGAAGGAACTAGAGCCAGACTTCTTTATCTTCAACGTAGTCCTTGATTTTGTATAACAAAGTTAACAAGATCTGGAATTCTACAAAGTCTACAATGTTCTAAGATCGCTGCTTATCGAGATTGTTCACAACGGTGGCTCTATATAGAGGAATTGAGATGGCGTCCTTATACATACATACATACATATCATCACGCCGAGTCCCTAACGGGGTAGGCAGAGAGTATAGAGCGCCAGTTCTCTCTAGACTTACATACCTCTTTCGCTTCGGCCACATTCATCAGTCTCTTCATACATGCTCGTCGGTTTCGAGTACTCTCAAGTACTCTTGACGTTCCCGTCCTTGAGCGTCCGATCTATTTGATCCAGGTAGTTGGAACGTGGCCTTCCCCTGCCTCTTCTTGCACACACTTTTGCTGTGGCGTCCTTATGTCACCTGTAAATGCTATGTACACATAACCAAATTAGTTAAAACACGACGTCATAAGTAAACTCCAAATAGAAGGTGTTGAAATTAGCGAGCAACGCCGCGCTATTGACTATGTTTGACTGAAACAATTAATTGCTTCGCGGATGTATCCGATGGAGACACGAGTCTAATTTTAAATCATTCACTCCACTCGCCGCAGCATCGGCCTGCGCACGCGCAGCGATTAAGCTGTCATATCTACTTATTTATTTTATCGTGACGTATAGTGTCTTCTGGCTGAAATAACAGATTAGGGTGAGTTTAATTAAAATCCTCACGTCTTCCCACAAGGGTCCACAAGGGTCCACAAGGGGTAGGCAGAGGTGTACATTTAGTAAATCTCAGACGGTCTTTTTCCGATATTTTCAGCAATTAGCGCCATATTTCAACCAATTTACCAATTTACACAAAATGTTAACACCTGCGCTTTGAATGCTGATAATGAGCCAGAAGTTAAAATCACTAAGTATTCTGTCTTTTGGTAAAACCGCATGAAAATTCGTTAAGTAATTTAGAAGCTTGTAGCGAACACACAGAGAGACGAATTAGAGAACTTAGTTTTATTATGAGTAGTGAGATATAATCAATACATTCCTATGTTTATATAAAAAAAACAAGTTGTATGTTTGAACGCGCTAATCTAATAAACTACTAATTCGATTTAAAAAAATATTTATGTATAAGATAGCCCATTTATTGAGGAAGGCTTTTAGGCTATATACTATCATGATACTGCCCAGGGTAGCAGCAGCACGGACAGAGCCGTCTTAGACTGTGCTGGGGCCCTTGGGCACACAAGAATTTGGGGCCCTTTTGGAATGTAAAGAAAGTGAAATACATTTTTTTACTGTGATCTGCTTTATTATGGGTAATCTAATCTAATATAATTTATGATATTAGTATGATGCCAAATTACGGTAATAGTTTCTTTCGAGATTTCTGTTGAGCAAAATCTTCTATTAAATCCTCGAACTCAGTTTCCTGAAGAATATCACTTTCTATGCTCATAATTGACAAATTATTTAGTCGTTCTTGTAGCATTGATGTTCGCAATTCATTTTTAATTCTCTTAAGCTGCGAAAATGAGCGCTCCCCAGTACAATTGGTAACCATTAGGCAAAGGAATATTCTTGTAGCAACTTCAACATTTGGAAAAGTTTCTTCTAATTTATCAGTCTTTATTAAGTTAAGTAAGACTGAGATATTTAAATCCGCTGATGGCTTTGCTATATTTTTTAAATATTGGCTTAAATGAAAACATTCTGTTTTGAGCTCATATGCATTAATGGCTTCGTGATAAAATTCTGCAAATTCGTTGCATTTTTTGGTCAATTCGTCAGATTCGATTGTTGTTAACTGACAAAGAAAACTAAATCGATTATCAATTTATTTGTATGCTGCTGAACGTTTTTTTATATATATATATCCTCACGCCTTCCCACAAGGGTCCCCGAAGGGGTAGGCAGAGGTGTATAGGTAATACCCAACACCCACTTTCCGCCAGAGGTATATTACGTGCCAACGTGACAGATGGCGAGTCCATCGCCGTTACTAGAGTAACGCGATGGACGTATGGACGACGAAAGGCGTATGTATAGTCGTGCTAGAGCACGACTATACATACGCCTTTGAATTTCTTCTCAGACGTATGCAGGGTTCCTCTCGATGTTTTCCTTCACCGTAAAGCTCGTGGTGTGACTAATCACTGTACTTAAGTTTAGAAAAACTCATTGGTACAGTCGGGATTCGAACTTGCGACCTTTGCGTCGCAGGCAACTGCTCGAACCACTCGGCCACCACGGCTCCTCAAATTTATTGATTATATTATAATAAATATATATAATACAATAAATATATTGATTCGAATAAATCTGAAAATAATCGATATTCGGGCATTGAGAAAAGTGTAATGAGTATTTTGAGATTAAATGTGAGAGAAATTGTTGGCCCTTCGGGGCCCTCTGAGGATGGGGGCCCTGGGCACTGGCCCCTTGTGCCCTTATGGTAAAGACGGTACTGAGCACGGAGCAGTAATCTTAGATATGAATTTTACATGGGTGGACCCATAGATTTAGGATTTTTTTCGCTATGGGTGGACCCGCGGGGAACTTTTGATATTAGTTAAATACAGGTTTATGTAGCAGTCCCGCCCAGCTTCGCCCGGGTGAAATTTCCTGAAACACGATCGCAGCGCCACCTATCGGGATCCAATTGTAATGTAAGCTATCCTATCTTTTAAGTTGGATCAAACTGCACACGGTGTGCAAATTTGATTGAAATCCGTTAACTAGCTTAGGAGCCCATCGCGGACTTAATTGCCATAAAAAGGTTATATTGGGTCAATCTTAAAAGGACTTTTTTTAGAACTTTTAAAGAGGAACAATTCCCTCATACATGATATTTTCGCAACTTAAACCGTTTACGCAGCGCACGCAACGGAAGCTCTCAAAAAGGAATATTTTTTCCCGTTCTTGCAATATTTTTCATTTACGCTTCGCTCCTGTTAGTTTAAATTTTAATATTTTTTCAACTCCAACCAGTAGTTCCTGAGATTAGCGCGTTCAAACAAACAAACTCTTCAGCTTTATAATATACCTCTGGCGGAAAGTGGGTGTGTGGGTATTACCTATACACCACTGCCTACCCTTTCGTGAGTATAGATAATATATATTTTTATATATTACGTTATTATGTATATAAGCTTCGTAAAGCGTACTAGCACCCGGCAAGTATGTATGAAGAGATTGATGAATGTAGATGAAGCAAAAAAAGTTCTGTCTAGAGAGGACTAACACTCCACTTTCTCTGCCAACCCCTGGGGGAATAGGCATTATAATATGTATGTAAGGTCTATAAGTTTGGAGAGAACTGACGCTCCACTTTCTCTGCCTACCCCTTCGGGGACCCTTATACACGTATAGTAAAGCTTAAATTCTGTTTTCCCCTGTTCCAGCCCAAATTTTCCTTTTAAGGTTTCCGAGCGCCGGAATCACGTCACGAAAGGTGTCTTTTAAGGCGATAGTCTTGTTCCAAAATGGAATCACTTGAGAAGACCAGCATCCCAGGGCGTGGCGCCCAGGGTTGTGGAACAGGACCGCTGGAGATGCACGAAAGACCTGAGCGAGGAGGTAAGCTGGTACTTCATCAGCAGTACCCTTTAGTCATAGGCCAGGACTAACAAACTGGACCCGGCTTTCTTTTTATACCACATGGATGGCAAGCAAGCATGTGGTCCGCCTGATGGTGAGCGGTTACCGCCGCCTATGGACGCTTGCAGCATACGTATCACTCGCGCGTGGCCGACCCTGCAGGAATCTCTCCACCCCCTTGTTAAAGAACTCCAAGCTGTACTCTCCAGAGAAACCTTTTAGAATGTACCAGGAGAGCATGAACTAAAGGCAATCATTTCACACCCTTCTTGAAGTACTCCATGCTGTACTCTCCAGAGAAACCTTTTCGAATGTACCAGGAGAGCATGAACTAAAGGCAATCATTTCACACCCTTCTTGAAGAACTCCAAACTGTACTCTCCAGGGAAAACCTCAACGGGGAGCTCATTCCACAGCATGAGCGTGCGCGGAAGGAAACTGCTATCTTCTCTCTTTTATTTTTCCAAGTCTACTGGATCTGGGTTAACAACCAAGCTAGCCCAGTAGCCAGTTGGGGGTCAACATGGAATTTTCAACAAATAATTTATTGGAACCATACCATATACTGCTCATACATCAGAATAGCGTATAGACTAAATAAACATTGTAAGTTCTAATCCCGACGGAGTTCTTCCGAACTCAAATACAGTGTTTAGTCACACCACGAGCTTTACGGTGAAGGAAAACATCGAGAGGGAACCTGCATACGTCTGAGAAGACATTCCAAGACTTACGTAATGTGGCGTTAGTGCTCGCTAAAATCTAGGTGTATTTCACTGACTCGTTGGCTCGTAAAGATTTATGGTATGGGTATTTCGTCTGTTGTGACAAACTCTACAAACTTTCATTATCTTATCTCCATATGTACATTAAATCCAGCCAGTAACATTATTATATGACACTGTGTGTTAAAATCATAGTAAAACGTTATTGTAAAGGTAAATAAAGGATATAGGAATAAAAGAGCCGCGGTGGCCGAGTGGTTCGAGCAGTTGCCTGCGACGTAAAGATCGCAAGTTCGAATCCCGACTGTACCAATGAGTTTTTCTGATCTTAAGTACAGTGATTAGTCACACCGCGAGCTTTACGGTGAAGGAAAACATCGAGAGGAAACCTGCATACGTCTGAGAAGACATTCAAAGGCGTATGTATAGTCGTGCTTGAGTAACGGCGATGGACTCGCCATCTGTCACGTTGGCACCTTATATATTTCTGGCGGGAAGTGGGTGTGTGGGTATTACTTATACCCCTCTGCCTACATATATATATATATATTATTTTTTAAATATATTATTATTAATTATATATTATTATTAAATAAAGGATGATTTCCACCATAAAACTCGGATCGGAACGGATTTCACAATCTTGAAACGATATTTAATCGTATGGGCCGTGGTGGCCGAGTGGTTCGAGGCCCTCGACCACCACCTTCGTTGCCGACAACACAAAGATAGCAAGTTCGAATCCCGACTGTACCAATGACTTTTTCCGTACTTACGTACCGTCACACCTAATTTTCTTCGTTTTTTAATTTTAATTCAAATATTTATTTTTAATTGATATGACGTTTAGAAAACGGCTCTACCACCAAGCTGAAGGACCTGGATGACATACTGTCGTATGTGGGAGGCTTCGGCTGGTATCAGAGGATCTTGTTCCTCCTTATGATTCCGTACAGCTTTTTCTTCGCCTTCGTATACTTTGGCCAGATCTTTATGACGGTCGTGCCCGCGGAGTACTGGTGCTACGTCGAGGACCTGGCCAACCTGACGGTGGAGGAGAGGTCAGTACTTCACGTGTTCAGTGTCCGTACCCTACAGGGGGTGCCCTTAGCCGTGTTGCTTAGCACTAAAGTGCCTGGCTGGAGGTCTCGCCATTGCCCGGTTAAGTAGCAAAACTTCCCGTAACTCACGCTACGAGAGACAACACAAATTAAAAAAAAGTGTTCAGTGTCTCAGTTAGCCGTGGTGGCCGAGTGCTTGAAAGCTTGCATAGATTGCCAGTCCGATTACCGACTGTACCAATGAGATTTACAATGAGAATCTCTGTTGTTTAATTCAGAAGAACTCATTGGTACAATCGGGATTCGAACTTGCGACCTTTGCGTCGCAGGCAACTACTCGAACCACTCGGCCACCACGGCTCTCCGTGATGATATGTATGTAATATGTATTTATCTCTGTGTCAAATTTCATCAAGATCTGTTCAGCTGTTCTGACATCTCTGAGACGCAAGCATCCAACAATATAATATTAGAAGGGTTAGTAAATAACCTTAAATAACTAATACTTTATTACTTTCAGACGACATCTGTCAGTGCCCTTGACGGAAAATCGATATGACAAATGCTTAGTGTACGACGTGAAGTGGGCGGACATTATACAAGATGGCCGCCGCCACCCCGATACAACATGGCCGACCAAGAAATGTCAACATTGGGAGTTTAACTTCACCGATGTGCCTTATGAAACGATTGCGACACAGGTAATACATTTTTTTCAATACTTTTTAGTTGCGCTTCACTGCTCAACGATCTTATGATCCGCTACAAACGCCATCTATTGACAACAATCCTAAGTTGGCATTAGAGTTAATCATTATGTCATATTTAATACTAGCTGTCCCGCCCAGCTTCGCCGTGAAAAAGTAAAATTTCCTGAAACACGCAGCGCCACCTATCGGGTCCAATTGAGATGTAAGTTTTATATAATAATAAGTAAGTTTTAACTTGGATCAAACTGCACACGGTGTGCAAATTTGATTGAAATCGGTTAAGTTGTTTAGGAGCCCATCGCGGACTTAATTGCCATAAAAAAGGTTATAGTGAGTCAATCTTAAAAGATAGACATATGCTGTCGCGGACTTTTTTTTAGAACTTTTAAAGAGGAACAATTCCCTCATACATGATATTTGCGTAACTTAAACCGTTTACGCACGCAACGGAAGCTCTCGAAAAGGAATATTTTTTCCCATCTTGCAACATTTTTCATGAATGCTTCGCTCCTATTGGTCGTAGCGTGATGTTATATAGCCTAAAGCCTCCCTAGAGAAATAGACTATCCAATAAACAGTAGTTCCTGAGATGGATCAACACATAGTCACACCACGAGCCTTACGGTGAAGGAAAACATCGAGAGGAAACCTGCATACGTCTGAGAAGACATTCAAAGGCGTATGTATAGTCGTGCTTGAGTAACGGCGATGGACTCCCCATCTGTCAACTTGATACTTAAAATATACCTCCGCCAAAATGTGACCTTTGCCTACCCCTTCGGGGACCCTTGTGGCAAGGCAAGTATACAAAAGAGTAGGTTCTATACAAACCACTATTTTGTTGCAGCAAGGCTGGGTGTGTGACAGAGACAACTATGGTGCTACAGCGCAAGCGATATTCTTCTGTGGGGCTATTGTAGGAGGGTTCATTTTCGGTTGGATTGCTGACAAATATGGACGGATTCCTGCTTTAGTTGGTAAGTAATGCGTAATAATCATAATATATATCCTCACGCCTTCCCACAAGGGTCTTCCCACGGAGATGTATATTTTAGGTGCAACGTGGCAGATGGCGAGTCCACCGCCGTTACTCAAGCACGACTATACATACGCCTTTGAATGTCTTCTCAGACGTATGCAGGTTTCCTCTCGATGTTTTCCTTCACCGTAAAACTCTTAGTGTAATGCCAAATAAGCCATGTAAATTGTATGTTGTGGGAAAACTCTCGCCTTTGCCTCGTCACATTCAAACACTTACAATGAGTAGAATAGTTTTTATATCAAGTATTATCATCAAATAATCATATCGTATCATATAAGAAATTCACAATGAACTGGCGTGAATGAGGGTGTGATTGTAAAGATGAAGAAAGGCATGTTACGTTGGTTTGGACACATAGAAAGGATGAGTGAAGAGAGATTGACGCAACAGATATACAAAGCAAAAGTGTGTGCAAGAAGAGGCAGAGGAAGGCCACGCTCCAACTACCTGGATCAAATAGATCGGACTCTGAAGGACGGGAACGTTAAGAGTACTCGAAACATGAGCATGTATGAAGAGACTGATGACTGTGGATGAAGCGAGGTCAGTACGTTCAGAGAGAATTGGCGCTCTTCTCTCTCTGCCTATTGAGTATCAGAGCAGAATCCTGAATCCTCTCAGGAATCCTGAACTACTGGTTCTCGTAAAGAAGGAAGGTCTGGTCAATTTATATATTTATGATATTTAACAATCAAGGGTCTTTTTCCCACCAGTGGGCTGTACCCAACAATGGGGTATCAAGGAGAAACATTCGCTAAACTAAATATTTGTTTGTCCCAGGAGCCAACGTGGTCGGCCTCGTAGGTGGAGTGGCTACTGTGTTCGCAGACAGCTTCTGGTCTTTCTCCCTGTGCAGGTTCATAGTGGGGGTGGCGTACGACAATCTGTTCGTCATCATGTACATTATCGGTGGGTATCCTAGAGAGCATGATCTTCAAATGTGTGAAGAGATTCCTGCATGATGGTGTGACTAATCACTGTACTACAACTCATTGGTACAGTCTGGATTGGAACTTGCGATTTTTGTGTCGCAGACAACTTGAGCCAGTCGCCACCATGGCTTTTTGTATGTCGCCACACAACTTCTTCCGCACCTAATGTCAACGCCATACAATTCGAAGTCTATCGGACACTCAAGGACGGGAACGTCAAGAGTATTCGAAACCGACGAGCATGTATGAAGAGACTGATGAACGTGTACGAAGCGAAAGAGGTGTGTAAGTCTAGAGAGTACTGGCGCTCTATACTGTCTGCCTGTTCCGTTAGGGACTCGGTGTGATGATATGATCATGATGAGTATTTGTTCCAGTGTTGGAGTACGTGGGTCCAAAATGGCGGACGTTCGTGGCCAACATGTCGATAGCATTGTACTTTACGTGCGCCGCGTGCCTGCTGCCCTGGATCGCGCTGTGGGCGGGCGGCTGGCGCCAGTACTGCTGGGCCATCAGCGCGCCGCTGGGGCTCGCACTGCTCACTCCCTGGGCGGTGCCGGAGAGCGCCAGGTGAGCATATCATGAGAGGGGAAGAGATCAAAGAAAAACCCCGATTTACCAATAAGAAATTTCTGTACTTAAGCATAATGTCTAATCACACCGCGAACTTTACGGTGAAGGAGAACATTGAGAGGAAACCTTCATACGTTAGTTAAAATCAGACGACTGAGGAGTCCTTAAAAAATACAAATTTATTACTCAAACTATGGTTAAAATATAGAAATAATAGACTTAACTAATTTTGAACACATGGTTCATATGCTGAAGCTGATGACGTAGAAGGACCCAGAGACGGTGCTGCGATGAGCTTATATAGCCGGCTCCAGCTCGTAGGTACTTGGTGCGATTGTTGGGCGGCCCATTACTCGAACATTGGCGGTTTCTAATGGCATCGACTCGTCTGGCAGATATTGATCCTTAATGGCTACCACAGTGTCTGCGGCATCTAAGGAATATCTTGTTTTTAAAATGAGCCTAATGGTAAGGTTACCTGACTCGTTCATGACGATGTTCAAACACGTATGTATGTGCTTGAGAATATCGTCGTGCTATAGAAGTCCGTCGCCATCAGATTTTTTTTGTCTTTTGGGTGGCAAACAAGCATGCGGCCCGCCTGACGGTAAGCGGTTACCGCCGCCTATAGATACTTGCTACCCCAGGTACCACTCGTGTAAGCTGACACTGCAGGAATTTTGAAACTTTGGCGTTGTTGCTGTTGCCTCCCCGTTCAAGGAACCTTACGGGTGTGAAGATATACATACATACATATCATCACGCCAAGTCCCTAACGGGGTAGGCAGAGAGTATAGAGCGCCAGTTCTCTCTAGACTTACATACCTCTTTCGCTTCGTCCACATTCATCAGTCTCTTCATACATGCTCGTCGGTTTCGAGTACTCTTAACGTTCCCGTCCTTCAGAGTCCGATCTATTTGATCCAGGTAGTTGGAACGTGGCCTTCCTCTGCCTCTTCTTGCAACACACTTTTGCTTTGTATATCTGTTTCGTCAATCTTTCTTCACTCATCCTTTCTATGTGTCCAAACCAACGTAACATACCTTTCTTCATCTTTACAATCACGCCCTCATTCACGCCAGTTGATTTGCGAATCTCTTCATTGCGGATTCGATCTAATATCGTTACGCCGCACATTTTTCGAAGAGATCGCATCTCAACTGCATTCAAGCTATTTTCATACTTCCTCTGACATACCCAGGATTACCCAGGATTACTCTTTAATATGACGACTTGTTGATATAGTGGAACTCACCTTACCGGCTGGTAATTTCAGGTGGCTCATAGCGCAGGGAAAAATCGACAAAGCCATAAACATACTGAAGAAATGTGGCAGAGTTAATGGAAAGAAGCTCTCCGATGAAGTCCTGAAGGAGTTTAGAGTAAGCATATTGGTGACTAGCGGCCCGTCCCGGCTTCGCACGGGTGGACATAATATTATTTTTATAAAAGCCAATGAGGCCAATGTCAATGAGGGTGAATGTAGCTTTCCAATGGTGAAAGAATTTTTCAAATCGGTCCAGTAGTTTTGGAGCCTATTCAATACAAACAAACAATCGATCAAATCTTTCCTCTTTATAATATAAGTATACCTAGAAGTACAGATGTAACAGCCCTGGTGGCCGAGTGTTTCCAGCAGTCGCCTGCAACACAAACCTTGCGAGTTGTCTTCTCGACTGTACCAATGAATTTTTTCTTAACTTTAGTATCCATAATATATCCTCACGCCTTCCCACAAGGGTCCCCGAAGGGGTAGGCAGAGGTGTATGGGTAATACCCACACACCCACTTTCCGCCAGAGGTATATTAGGTGCGAACGTGACAGATGGCGAGTCCATCGCCGTTACTCAAGCACGACTATACATACGCCTTTTGAATGTCTTCTCAGACGTATCCAGGTTTCCTCTCGATGTTTTTCTTCACCGTAAAGCTCGTGGTGTGACTAATCACTGTACTTATGTTCAGAAAAACTCATTGGTACAGTCGGGATTCGAACTTGCGACCTTTGCGTCGCAGGCAACTGCTCGAACCACTCGGCCACCACGGCTTATTAGTATTAAGTATCTAATGTGCTTAGTCACACCATAAGCTTTACGGGAAGTCAAAATCGAGAGGAAACCTGCATACGTTTGAGAAAGGCATGTTACGTTGGTTAGGACAAATAGAAGAAAGGTTGACGAAACAGATTTACATAGAGAAAGTGTGTGCAAGAAGAGGCAGAGGAAGACCACGTGCCGGTCTTGAGTGTCCGATCGATTTGATCAGACACTCAAGTGCTTGAAACTAGCGATCATCTGTGATGAGACTGTTGGATGTGGATGGAGCAAGAGAGTATAGAACTACCGCTCGCTCTTTCTCTCGCATACTTTCTGCCAACTTCGGCTAGCTGAAATTATGATGATGCTTCCTTTTTTTTATACCACAATGGTGGCAAACAAACATGCGGTCCGCCTGATGGTAAGCGGTTACCGCCGCCTATAGACGCTTGCAACACCAGGGGTATCCACTCACGCGTTGCCGACACGGCAGGAATTTTTTGTCACCTTCTTGAAAAACTCCATGCTGTACAAACAAAATTAAATACATGTAGAAAAAAATATACATTACCAACTATCAGATAACTGAATCTTATTTATGTGACGAAATCTTCCAGGAGACGGCAAGAGAGATAGCGAAAGCCGAACAGGAGTGCAAGAACTACAGCGTGCTAGACCTCTTTAGGACCCCGCGGCTGCGGCGTCACACCATCCTGCTGGTCACCATCTGGATCGCGACGGCCATGGTGTTCGACGGTCACGTCAGGAACGTGGGGTCCTTGGGCCTCGACATGTTCCTGACGTTCACCGTGGCTACGTTCACGGAGCTCCCAGCTGACATCCTGCTCATACTGACCCTGGATGTGTGAGTGCTCACAGAACTGCATACAAATTGACCTAGTCCCAAACTAAGCAAGGCTTGTACTATGGGAACTGGACAACGATATACATACTTATATAGATAGGAAATTCCACACAATTTGACCTAGTCCCAAACTGAGCAAAGCTTGTACTTTACCTACGTACATATTACAACCATTATGTGTATCAAAGACTGTTCCTCTCAAGATCATTAGGTGGAGGTCAACCTTAGATACGATAGCAACCGCCCCTAGAAACAGGTTATCTTAGTAAATGCTCACGGATTCAAAATACATAACTAAAGTATAGTCGCTGAGAAACGGCGAAGGTCTTGCCGTCTGTAATATCGACACCTCAATATATTTCGGGCGAAAAAAGGTGTTGATACCCAGACTACCCCTGCGTACCCTGTTAAGTTGTCCCCTGACCCATAGCTCCTGTAAGTTTAGAGATCAGAACACCTACTTTTGTGCAACTCCGTCGTGGCTACATCATTATATAACAAAGTCCCTGCTTCGTCTGTCTGTTCGCGATAAAGTAAAAACTAGCTGAACGGTTTTTCATGTAGTTTTTATCGATAGATAGACAGGCTCACGAGTGAAGTTTAGTTTCATGATTTGTTAAGTTTTTGTGTATTTTTTTTTAAATATGACGATAATTGTTAAAACCATCAGAAAAAGACAAGTTTCACCAGAATAAAACTTGATTTCATTGTCATAATATATCCTTTGTATTAATCTAGCTAATAAATCTATCTCTGTGGCAAATTTCAACCGATTCCGTTCAGTAGTTTTTGCACGACCAAGAAAAAACCAGCTTTCGTTGGTATGCGTGACTTATATTGTGTTACAGAGTTGGTCGCCGCTGGCTGTCTTTTGGCACAATGGTCTTCGGGGGTGTGTTCAGTCTGCTGGCCGCCGCAGTGCCTGTCGGTAAGCGCTTAGCACCAAAATCTAAATATTTTATTTCACATGGAGAAGAACCGGCAAGAAACTCCATGGTTACTCTTTTCAAATCATTAGGTTTACAATAACAATATTATTATGTTACAGCGTTAGTACTTAAGTATGGAGGAACAACGTAGGCCCGACAATAAGTAGTTGCTTTGCATACATACATGCTCTTCATCTTTACAAACCCACCCGTTTACGATTCTATAAAGAACTGTCAGACAAACATTCATGTTTATATAAAAGATATAGCCTATGTCACTCAGAGTGAATGTAGCTTTCCAATGGTGAAAGATTTTTTTAAATCGGTCCAGTAGTTTTTGAGTTTATTCATTACAAACATACTTACATACAAAAATACAAATCTTTCCTCTTTATAACCTTAATATATATAAATTACGTGTCACGTTGTTTGTTCGCGATGGACTCCTAAACTACTGAACCGATTTTGATCAAATTTGCACACCGTGTGCTGTTTAATATACATCTCAATTTATAGTCGCAATATTATTTTATATAATATAACGGCGATGGACTCGCCATCTGTCACGTTGGCACCTAATATACCTCTGGCGGAAAGTGGGTGTGTGGGTATTACCTATACACCTCTGCCTACCCCTTCGGGGACCCTTGTGGGAAGGCGTGAGGATATATTATATATATTATTTTATTGCAAATTATTTATGGCAGTCACCATTATATATCGAGAATGGTTTAGATTTTCAATTGGACCTGATAGGTGGCGCTGCGATCGTGTTACGGGCAATTTAACCTTGTCACCCAAGCGAAGCTGGACGGGACAGCTAGTATTAGAATAGATTTAATTGCATGTCGTGTTTGGGTGTGTTCCAGGAGTGCCATCAGCTTCGCTGGCCATCGCAGGCCGCTTTGCAGTGAACATATCCTTCAACATCGGCATGCAGTACGCCGCTGAGCTGCTGCCTACCGTGGTGCGCGCGCAGGGCCTGGCTTTCATACACATCAGCGGCTATGTGGCTACAATCCTGGTGCCGTACATCGTTTACTTGGTAAAGACAATTTTTTTCTTCATCTTCAACACACAAGGGTCCCTGAAGGGGTAGGCAGAGTTGGGACAACTGCCGAAGGTATACAAAATACTAACGTAATAGATGGGGAGTCCATCGCCGTTACTCAAGCACGACTATACACACGCCTTTGAATTGTTCCTCAAACGTTAGCCTTCACTGTAAAGCTCGCGGTGTGACTAAACACTAATTACATACATACATATCATCACGCCCTAACGGGTAGGCAGAGAGTATAGAGCGCCAGTTCTCTCTAGACTTACATACCTCTTTCGCTTCGTCCACATTCATCAGTCTCTTCATACATGCTCGTCGGTTTCGAGTACTCGAAACACTAATTAAGTAAGTAAAAACTCATTGGTACAGTCGGGATTGGAACATCTTGATCAATTGAATAAATCATGCTTTTAAAGATAATCGAATCATAAATGACAGTTTGAAGTCCATTGACAGCATTTGTTTTATGGCTTAACAATATGACAGGTGACAGGTCCTTGAAGAGAGACTCCTTAGAGTAAAACCCTACCGTCTATCCCCAGGCCGCAATAGCCAGGGAGCTGCCACTCTTCATCCTGGGCGCGCTGGGCATATTGGGCGGCGGCCTGTGCCTGTTCCTGCCGGAGAGCATGGGGCAGCCCATGCCGCAGACCCTGGATGATGGAGAGCAGTACGGGCGCCACCAGCGGCTGTGGGACTGGCCTTGCTTCTCTAGGTAACGGAATGGACCGTTTTCTTTCTCATTTCATTTCTTATTGTCATTAACATTTTATCCTCACACCTTCCCACAAGAGTCCCCGAAGGGGTAGACAGAGGTGTATAGCTAGGTCCGCCAGGTATATATTTTTACGTGCTAACGTGACAGATGACGAGTCCATCGCTGTTACACAAGCACGACTATACACCTTCGAATTGCTTCTCAAAGGTATGCAGGTTTCCTCTCGATGTTTTCCTTTACCGTAATGCTCGTGGTGTGACTAATCACTGTGACTTAAGTTCTGAAAAACTCAGTTGTACAGTCGGTATCGAACTTGCGATCTTTGTTTCGCAGGCAACTACTCGACCCACTCGGCCACGGCTATAAATATATATATATATATTTACATGTATCTCGCAATATTTATTTTTCTTTCAGGAAAAAAGACGTCAAACCCTAAGCGTTGCGGAGAAGAAGAAACCACAGTTGAAATATTATCTATATATATTATCTATATAAAAAAAATATATATCCTCACGCTTTCCCACAAGGGTCCCCGAAGGGGAAGGCAGAGGTGTATAGGTAATACCCACACACCCACTTTCCGCCAGAGGTATATTAGGTGCCAACGTGACAGATGGCGAGTCCATCGCCGTTACTCAAGCACGACTATACATACGCCTTTTGAATTACTTCTCAGACGTATGCAGGTTTCCTCTCGATGTTTTCACCGTAAAGCTCGTGGTGTGACTAATCACTGTACTTAAGTTTAGAAAAACTCATTGGTACAGTCGGGATTCGAACTTGCGACCTTTGCGTCGCAGGCAACTGCTCGAACCACTAGGCCACCACGGCTCTCTATTATCTATATAGCTATATATATTATCTATATACCTATATATATTATCTATATACATATATCTACCTAATTAGTAAATTAAATACTTGATGCCAATACAATTAATAGATTAAATACTTGATGCCAATACAATTAATAGATTAAATACTTGATGCCCATACAATTAATACATTAAACAATAAAGGGATGAATTCAAATCTTATATCAATTTTATTTCTCCCACCCTCTGTACTGCAATACCTATATATTTATTCTATTTTATTTATAAAAGTTGCAAAAAATATATAGTACAAAATTGTATGCGATAATGCCCGCAGTAGTTATAAACTAATAGATCGGACTCTCAAGGACGGGAACGTTAAGAGTACTCGAAACCGACGAGCATGTATGAAGAGACTGATGAATGTGGACGAAGCGAAAGAGGTATGTAAGTCTAGAGAGAACTGGCGCTCTATACTCTCTGCCTACCCCGTTAGGGACTCGGCGTGATGATATGTATGTATGTATGTATAAACTATGTCGCAGACATTAACACTCATCCCCGGATAGAGATGGTCACAGTTCCTGTAGACAGGAGATACAGAAAATAACAGTGTGTGTGTGTGTGTGTGTGTGTGAGATATACATTACTCTTACTTTTAAGGGAGGGAGGGCACAACGGTCAATTCCCGTTCAAATTCGGAGCAGCCCGACTGGTACCATTACCTCCACCTTACAGAAGATCGCAGCTAAATGGCATTACCCGCGGGTGTGTCGTGTTCCTGTGGTGAGTAAGGTCGCCAGGCTCCAAGAGGAAGCGGTGTGTCAGCAGCACAGGACCAGTGGTGCAATTCCGCCGTGGTGGTGACCAGGCGCGGCATGTCGGTGCGGTTGTTAGGGAGACCCGGTGAAACGGCTGTCCGCTGGCCGCCCGCATATAGTAGGGGTCCCGAACCCAGGGATCACATAATCTCCGCCCTGGGAGGCTGACCCGCACATGTGTGTAAAGTCCTTGGTGTAGTGGTCGTGCCGGAGGAGGAGACCGGAGTGGACCCGGCCGCCGCATCAGGGGGGGATCGGGGGCCCTTCCGACTTCCGCTCCGGCAATCCGCACTACCTGTACATCACTGTGGCGGATTGAGACTGCGCTTTGTCCTCGTTGATGCCGACACAACGATTCCTCTTCTTCCTTTTCAGCCCCCTTAAAAATCACCAATGGCCAAAAAGTACAAAAATAGTAGATTTTTCTCAGCGGCCTCCCCATCCACATTAAAAATGGACTTTTGCAACATCAGGGGACTTCATTCTAACCTAAACGCAGTCCACCAACACCTTGAGACGACGCAGCCGACTCTGCTATTTCTGACGGAGACACAGATATCCTGCCCCGATGATACCTCGTACCTGAACTACCCCGGGTACAAGATGGAACACAATTTTGTGCGCCGCGCCGGGGTATGTATGTACTTCCGGGAGGATATTTGCTGTCGACGTCTCCCCGGCCTCGAAGACAGAGACCTGTCAATTTTGTGGGTGCGCGTAGACTATGGTGGCAACACTCGAATCTACGCGTGCCTTTACAGGTCCCATAGCGGTGACACAGACACAGTTCGCATATTTGAGCACCTGCAATCGACAACGGACAAAGTACTTGAGCAGTACCCCTCCGCGGAGTTGGTGGTTTTAGGAGATTTTAACGCTCACCATGTTGAGTGGCTTGGTTCTCGGTCCACTGACTGCGCGGGGAGGGCTGCTTACGAGCTTTCCCTGGCTTATGGCTTCTCGCAGCTAGTACAGCAACCAACCAGAATACCTGATATCGAGAGCCATACAAGCTCCTTACTGGACCTTCTGCTGACCACGCGACCGGACAGCTATTCCATCTCGGTGGGTGCGCCGCTTGGCACATCCGACCACTGTCTGGTCTGGACGCAAGTGCCGTGCGCAAAGGCCGAAGTGCCCCGATCTCCGGGGCGGCGGCGCATGTGGCACTACAAGGCAGCAGACTGGGATGGATTGCGTGAATTTTACGCATCGTACCCGTGGAGGCAGATCTGCTTCGCATCAGAAGATCCAGACCCCTGTGCAGCAGCCGTCACTGAGACGATACTGGCGGGAATGGAATGCTACATTCCAAACTCGCTAGTAGCTACAGGGGTAAAGAAACAGCCGTGGTTTAATAAGCCCTGCAAGGAAGCTAAATTATCTAAGCAAGCCTTGTATGAGGCGTGGACCACGGCTCGATCCAATCTGGACCCCAACATATCTGATGCAAAGCGGAAACTTAATGCTGCCTCGAGGCACTGTAAGCGAGCGATTGCCAGGGCGAAATTCGATTTCGTTAGCAGAATTGGTGAGAAACTCGCTAGCTACCCTTCTGGCAGCCGTGCTTTTTGGTCCCTTGCCAAGGCTGCTGAGGGAAACTTTTGCCAGTCGTCCCTACCACCACTCCGTAAGCCGGATGGTAACTTGGCACACAGTGCCAAAGAGAAAGCGGATCTATTGGGCTCTCTCTTTGCCTCGAACTCGACTATGGATGACGGAGGCGCCACACCGCCAACTATCTTGCGGTGCGAGAACTCTATGCCGGAGATAAGCATAACCCAACGGGAGGTCCGGCGGGAGATGCTGTCTCTGGACGTCCATAAGTCGAGCGGGCCAGACGGTATTCCGGCAGTGGTGCTTAAGCAGTGTGCTCCTGAATTGTGTCCTGTTTTGACGCGCCTATTCGCGCTTTCCTACTCCACCCAAAAAGTCCCAACTTCGCGGAAGACCGCCCACGTGCACCCAGTGCCCAAAAAGGGCGATAGATCAGACCCATCAAATTACAGGCCGATCGCCATCACCTCCCTCCTCTCTAAAATTATGGAGCGAGTGATTAACACACAACTCCTGCGATATCTAGAGGGTCACGGTTTGTTGAGTGACCAACAGTATGGCTTCCGCCATAGTCGCTCAACGGGTGACCTTCTAGTATATCTCACGCACCGTTGGTCACTCGCCATTGAGAATCAAGGTGAGGCATTAGCTGTTAGCTTCGATGTGGCGAAAGCGTTCGATCGGGTCTGGCATCGCGGTCTTCTATCGAAGCTTCCATCCTACGGACTGCCAGAGGGATTATGCAAATGGGTCGCCAGCTTTCTGTCCAGCAGATGCATAAGAGCCGTCGTCGACGGTAGCTGCTCCGTAAGCATGGACATTAATGCTGGAGTCCCGCAAGGCTCTGTGTTGTCCCCGACTCTGTTTCTTCTGCATATTAATGACATGCTTTCTATTGAAGGCATTCATTGCTATGCAGACGACAGCACTGGGGACACTTACTACACGGGCCGTGCTAATCTCCCTCGTTCCACTGCGGAGGAAAGTCGCGAACGACTTGTGTCTGAAATCGAGAGTACACTTCGCAGTGTCTCCGATTGGGGTCGACTAAACCTAGTCCACTTCAACCCCACTAAGACACAAGTGTGTGCGTTCACTGCTAAAAAAACTCCATTCGCTGTGGCCCCACAATTCCAGAACACTCCCCTGAACATCTCGGAGAGCATTAGGATCCTTGGGGTCGATATTTCTGGCGACGTTCAGTTCCGTGGTCATTTAGAGGACAAGGCTAAGCTGGCGTCGAGGAAGCTCGGTGTGCTCAACAGAGCTAAGCAGTACTTCACATCTTCACAAAGGCTGCAACTTTATAAGTCGCAAGTTCGGCCACATATGGAGTACTGCTGCCACCTGTGGGCTGGAGCCCCTGGATACCAGCTAGGGCCTTTGACGCGGTTCAGAAACGCGCCGCTAGAATTGTCGATGATCCTTTGCTCACAAGCGGCTTGGAATCACTAAGTCTGAGGAGAGACTTTGCCTCCCTGTGTGTGTTCTACCGCTTGTATAACGGGGAGCGTTCAGCAGAATTGTTCGACATGATGCCCACTTCCACCTTCTACCATCGCACCTCTCGCCATCGACGGGGAATTCATCCCCATACCTTGGAACCACAGAGGTCTCGCACTGTGCGCTTCCAAAGGAGTTTTCTTCCGCGAACGCTCAGGCTGTGGAATGAGCTCCCCGTTGAGGTTTTCCCTGGAGAGTACAGCGTGGAGTTCTTCAAGAAGGGTGTGAAAAGATTCCTGCAGGGTCGGCAACGCGCGAGTGATACCCCTGGTGTTGCAAGCGTTCATAGGCGGCGGTAACCGCTTACCATCAGGCGGACCGCATGCTTGTTTGCCACCCAAGTGGTATAAAAAAAAAAAAAAAAAAAAAAAAAAAAATACTCAAATAAAATATTTAAGTTACTATACTATACTAAAAATAACAAAAAACAAGATAAGTATATATATACTCATTAGTGTAGTCGGGATTGGAACTTGCAATATTTGTGTTGCAGGCAACTACTAGAGCCACTCGGCTATCGGCTGTTATTACTTTATATATTCAATATCCTTGAGTAATTGTATACAAACGCCAAACACAAGCCAAGCATAGTACTGCGAATGCTTACTAAACATCGCAGTTAACCATGTTAGTCCAAGACATTAATTAATCTCATCGAGTGTATAAAAAATAATAAAGTTTAAATCAATACTGAACACGTGTAGTGGACTGCTCACCCGTAAACAGCGTCGCCCAGTGATGGGAAGTGTCGATGGACCGTGTCGATAATTATTTCTACGAGCCAGAGTAGTCGCTTGCGACACAAAGGTCGAAAGTTAGAATGCCGTCTATACCAATGAGTTTTGATGAACTTCATCATCATCATCATATCATCACGCCGAGTCCCTAACGGGGTAGGCAGAGAGTTTAGAGCGCCAGTTCTCTCTAGACTTACATACCTCTTTCGCTTCGTCCACATTCATGATGAACTTAAGTACATCTTTTTAAAGAGACCTCGCGCCGTCTAATCCAGACCTCTCGTGACAGGCTGGAACATATCTCGCTCAGAGAATCAGCATTGCTATCCAGCGTGGCAATGCTGCTAGTCTTCTTGGCACGTTGCCTCGGGATACCGATTTGGGACTAATATTTTATCTATAATTTTCAACTGTTGTTCAAATCAAATCAAATCAAAATCTTTTTATTTCACATAGGCCCAGGTGGGCACTTATAAAACGTCGAAAAAGAAGCACGGTTCGGGTTGGTCGCTTCCATGGAGAAGAACCGGCAAGAAACTCCATGGTTACTCTTTTCAAATCATTAGGCATATACAATATTTTTTTCGTTACAGCAATAGTACCCAAGTATGGGGGAACAGCGTAGGCCCGACAATAGGTCGCTGCTTACTATACAAAGCATACATAAAACAAGATAATTATAACAATGTTAGCAAGATCTAAGAATCTACAAAGCCTACAATGTTCACACATTCAGAAATTAGACAAATTAGACAAGTGACACAAATATGTTTATCATATCAAAAATGTGTTATCTATACAAATAAATAAAATTGTAGTGTCTGTTTGTAATATTAAAATAACCACTTTTTACTAACTGCATATGGATGTATACACGGTACATATAGAAAAATATAATTTTTTGTTTTATTTTGTTTGTCTGTCCGTCTGTCTGTTTGTACCGGCTAATCTCTGAAACGGCTAGACCGATTTTAACGGGACTTTCACTGGCAGGTAGCTGATGGTAAAAGGAATAACTTTTTTTTAAACTGCATTATATTTCTTTTTGTTGAATTTAACGCGGACGAGGTTGCGGGCACAGCTAGTTGTAAATAAAGTACAGTGATTAGTCACACCACGAGCTTTACGGAGAAGGAAAACATCGAGAGGGAACCTGCATGCGATATTGGTGCCTACTTTATTGTACGGCAGCGAATCCTCGGTATGTCTATCACTGCGGTTCATATACAGGGATATATTAATGACGGCAGTCGACTCTAGCAGTAGAGCGAAATTTCATATCGTCCCTTCACTATAACACGCGCGAGTGTTTACAAATAAACGAAAACATTGGAGTTTACACTCAAATACGGGCCGAATTCCATTCAATCGACATCCGATCTTTGCGGGACATGTCAGCGCAGTGAACTAGTGATGTCCAATCTAATTATCCTATCGATATTGTTACTCAATACCAGCTTCATATTAGCCAGCTATTTGGACGCCGAAAAAAATTATTTAAAGCCGAAACTTGAACGAAACAATATAGTGAATAAGGGTGTTTGGATAAAAAATAAATTCAAAGACAATTTATTTGAGAAGACCAGCTTGGGAGAGTTTATCTTCAGACCCAACTCGGTGGATGCGGATGTTGTGGTTCACAATGACTTCGACGCGTTTGGTGACAATTATGTGCAGAGTCCGCCGTCTGTGTCGAGCTATGTCGAGAGGTCGAAGAGGGCCGCCAGTTGTAAGTATGTCTTCAATACTAGGAACAGCATATAGCTGACCACAATGGCCAGTGGTTCAAGCAGTTGCAAAACAAAAATTGCAATTAAGTTCCAATCCCGAGTTTTTCCGAACAGTACAGTGATTTGTCACACCACGAGCTTTACGGTGAAGGAAAACATCGAGAGGAAACCTGCATACGTCTGAGAAGACATTCAAAGGCGTATATATAGTCGTGCTTGAGTAACGGCTTTCGTGGACTTGCCATCTCCGAGGTGGGGTGTAGGTAGTACCCACACCCACTTTCCGCATAGATATATTTTTAGATGCCAACGACAGATGGTGAGTCCATCGCTGTTTCTCAAGACGATTCATACATACGCCTTTGAATTTCTTCTCAGACGTATGCAGGTTTCCTCTCGATGTTTTCCTTCACCGTAAAGCTCGTGGTGTGACTAATCACTGTACTTAAGTTCAGAAAAACTCAATCATCTCAATATATGTATCTTTGGCAAAAAGAGAGTGCCATTACTAGTTGGTCTTCCCATTCAGGAGTCCTTATGGGAATGTGTGTAGCTATAATAATAATAATAATAAATTCCACAGATGTACGAAAGAGGCGTGTTAGAAAGAGTTTGAACAACTGCATCAACTGTATTTCAAATAAAGGCAGCATCGAGAGTACATCATCGCTGTTAGCAAAATCTAAATTACTCAATGACATTAAACCCACGTCTGTGTTCAATGACTACCCTTATGAGGTCGCTATCCTTTTAAACAATGGCTTAAAAGGTTCTAACAATAGTCAAGACAATGAAATTTCATCGAAAACCCAAAATGTTCCAAATGGTGAGCGAAATGCGGTTTCCTTGATCGATAAAGAAAGTTACCAACTCAAAGATAGTTTATCGAACTCCAGTGAAGGCACCAATAGAGTAGTTGTCCCAAAACGCAGTAGAAAACACGACTATGAATCTGAAATAGTAAAGAAACTGGAATTCACTGAAGCCATCAATGACACAGATGATTTGAATCCGGGGAAAGTTGACAGAAATGTGTTCGACAAAGACGATAAGGTATGGCATCAAAACGCGGGCATTCTAGGAGATGTTAATGTTTACAAAGTAGTACCAAAACTGGAGAACGATAAAAGTAAACCTGTGTCTGAAAGAGGACTCATCAAAGTGATATCTATGCTAACTAAGACGTTTAAGAAGATAATGAAACAACACAGCGAAATCAAAACTATTCACAAAAAGCTACACTCCACCCACGAAGACTTCACCAAAAGTGTAGACTTCATAACCAACAAATTCCAAGATTTCGAAATCAAATACGAATCTTTAAACAAACTCAGTGATAAATTAAGATCTTTAGAGAGCAAACTGAATAGCAAAGACGAATACTTTAGGACTAAGGAAAACGATATGGCTAAGAATCTCATTGAGTTTGAAAATCAACAAAAGAAGTTTTTAACCCAACAACGGCAATTCTATAACGTTCAAAAGCTTATGTTGGCTCAAAACGAGAAGATTAGCATCAAACAGAATCTGATTGCGAAAACACAAAGCGAGATTTCACACCGACAAAACAACTTCGCGCGCATACTTAAGAAAGCAAAACAAATGTATTTGGAAAACAAGAACCCCGCTCCATCAAAACTGAGCGCAAGCATCAAACCTAAAGAACAAAGAATGAAAGAGGAAGTTGGCAAAGTAACCCACACGACCACCAACGCGCCTAGTACAGAATCTATAAAGATTAACCTATTTTCGATACCCATATCAAATAAGATTGAAAACCACGATGAACAAATAATGAAGGAGAAAGATGAACAGCCCATAGACGACCTCATATACAAATATTACTTCAATAATACATTCATTGATAGTCTTATGAAGGACAAAGTTCTATCTAGTTTTATGACGACGCCACAGAACGCAGAATTTTCGAGAAACGCCAAAAATAAAAGAGATGAATTGATTACTACGCTACTGTATCCGGTGAGGAAGGAAAGTTTCACGAAGATGGATCAAGTGGGGCTGAGGCGGGAGAGGAGGTGGATCCACCATCATTCTAGAAGGAAATTGAGGCGGAAAATGGCAGATAAAGGTGACGCCATAGAAGACAGTGACGCAAAGATACTGAATCCTAAGAAAAATCCAGAGAAAAGCGCGGCATCAGACCTGTATGCTACAGTGAGTAAGGCCACGAAAACCAATAGATCGGATCCGTTTTACAAAATGGCGCTCAGTTTTTGCAACGCTATTGGCCAGAATCATAGCGAGCAGACTTTGAACTGGTGCATTGAGAAATCTTTGAGAAGACTACAGTTTCTGGGTAATTATTTATCTATCCTTACTAATATTATAAATGTGAATGTAAGTTTGTTTGTTACGCTTTCACGTACAAACTACTTAACCGATCATCATAAAACTTTGTACACATATTCTTGGAGGTATTAGAAGTAACATAGGATACTTTTTATTGAAAAAAAAAAACATTTTTACGAAAGATAAAAAAGCCGTCCACGCCGACGAAGTCGCGGGCACAGCTAGTACTTAATATTATAAAGAGAAAAGTTTTTATTGTTTGTTTGTTTGTATTGAATAGGCTCCAAAACTACTGGACCGATTTGAAAAATTCTTTCACCATTGGAAAGCTACATTCACCCTGAGTGACATAGGCTATATTTTCTCCCATAAAATTTTTATTATATATTTTATTATATAGTTTTATTATATAGTTTGATTACATAGTTTATTATATATTGACTTAAGTACAGTAATTAGTCCCACCACGAGCGTTACGGTGAAGGAAAACATCGAGAGGAAACCTGCATACGTCTGAGAAGCCAAGACATGCTTGAGAAA
>JACCPG010000994.1:0-13433 GCA_016069955.1 Drepana arcuata | reverse complement strand
CTAAAGCAGGACACACTCTAAAGCAGGACACACACTCTAAAACAGGACACACACTCTAAAGCAGGACACACACTCTAAAGCAGGACACACACTCTAAAGCAGGACACACACTCTAAAGCAGGTGTATATTTTTTTTTGTCTGTCTGTCTGTTTGTTCAGACTAATCTCTGAAACGGCTAGACCGAATTTGACTTTCACGAGTCTTCCGTTGCTAGACAATTTATGTCTAGTTAAGTCTATCAACACGATAGAGCTAGAATTGATGACAGTTATTTTACTAAAAAGATTGAAAAATAAACTTAACTGGTCCACCACCACAATGTTAAGCGGTCCTTCCTTCTACCGACATAACTGTAATTGTAGAGATTTTGAAACTTTCTTGAAAACTTTCTCTGAACTTTCTCTGAAAACGCACGCACTCAATAGAGTGTGTGTCCTGCTTTAGAGTGTGTGTCCTGCTTTAGAGTGTGTGTCCTGCTTTAGAGTGTGTGTCCTGCTTTAGAGTGTGTGTCCTGCTTTAGAGTGTGTGTCCTGCTTTTAGAGTGTGTGTCCTGCTTTTAGAGTTTGTGTCCTGCTTTAGAGTGGGACACACACTCTAAAGCAGGACACGTTAAGAAAGTTTCAAAATCTCTACAATTACAGTTATGTCGGTAGAAGGAAGGACCGCTTAACATTGTGGTGGTGGACCAGTTAAGTTTATTTTTCAATCTTTTTAGTAAAATAACTGTCATCAATTCTAGCTCTATCGTGTTGATAGACTTAACTAGACATAAATTGTCTAGCAACGGAAGACTCGTGAAAGTCCCGTCAAATTCGGTCTAGCCGTTTCAGAGATTTGTCTGAACAAACAGACAGACAGACAGAAAAAAATATACACCTACACACCACACATATTTACCGTGTATACAGTCATATGCATTTAGTAAAAAGGGCTTATTTTTATACTACAAACAGACACTTCAATTTTATTTATTTGTATAGATTGTATAACACGAATATAACCTAATATTATAATCATGCTCAGACTATGAGTTTTAAAAATAAACTTATAACATTATGAGCTATTATAAAAAGCAAGTCAAATCATTTTCAAAACAAATAAGAGATATTCAACAAAAGGTAGAAATAAAATACAATATTAAATACTGGGACTAAGCGCGCAGTTATTGGACATGCACGCTCCCTACACAATTTCGGACTTCCCCGCTAATCCCCAATAGAGAATTTTGATTGAGCATCGCATTTCATATGTGTAACAGGCGAATAAAGTCATATTTTAGAGAACCGTTTGAAAGCGCAGAGCCGCCTAGTAATCTAAATATTATATGGATACATGGAAATTTTTCACGATTATCACAAAAATATGCGAAAGCATTCCATACAAATGTTATGTTTTAACAGTTAAAACGATGCCGTGTAAATACTTCTAAAGATTTGGTTTGCGCACGAAGTTGGGGGAACAACTAAGTAATATTATATAATTATAATTATAATTAAAAGGACTGTAAGTCTGAAGAGTGCTAGAAGAGGCAGATAAAGACCGCATTCCGACAGCCTAGATCAAATTCATCGGACACTCAAGGACGGAAACGCCAAGAGTACTCGAAACTGGCGAGCATGTATGACGAGACTGTTGAATGTGGTATATAAGTATGTATATAACTCTAGCAGCAAGCAGAGAGAACTGACACTCTATTGCCTTTGCCTACCCCGTTAGGGGTATATTATCACACTGAGTCCCTACTCAGTGTGATAATATCTATGTATGTACAAATACTTATATAGAAAAGCCATAAAAAACAGGTTCTTCCATATCATAATGTAACCCAATGAAAGTCGAGCTCGCAACCTGAAGCTTGGCAGACCAACACTGACAGCTGGATCAGCCTGCCATCTAACTTGGTCGTTAATATATTAAAGCAAACCCGTCAAGCTTGTTTTATTCATATACTAAATATACGTTTAGAATGATTTTTGTGTTTTTATAACATGTATAACTAAGATAATTATAAGTGAGCCACGATAGATACCAACTTAAAGCCACCCTAAAATTTTGGTAACGCTTTTATTCCACATATTTTAATAACTTTCTTATCTGGTAGGAGAAGAAATGGCGAACCAAACTTCCCAGTTCCTTTTTTAACATTGGTTCTTTTTTAAGTAGGGGTAGAAAAAGTTTAAACTTTCATAAATATACTTTAGTATGATTTTTGTGTTTTTATAACATGTATAACTAAGATAATTATAAGCGAGCCACGATAGATACCAACTTAAAGCCACCCTAAAATTTTGGTAACGCTTTTATTCCACATATTTTAATAACTTTCTTATCTGGTAGGAGAAGAAATGGCGAACCAAACTTCCCAGTTTCCTTTTTTAACATTGGTTCTTTTTTACGTAGGGGTAGAAAAAGTTTAAACTTTCATAAATATAAACTCTATATAAAGGAGACTCATATTGCCAAGCATGATATTATATGTATCTATATATATATATATATATATAGGAGAACCCATTTGTGAACTCACTCATCACGAAATCTGAGGAACTATAAGACTTGAAATATGGTAGGAGTATTCCTGACACGGTGTAGAGATCAGCTAAGAACGGATTTTATGAAACTCCACCCGCAAGGTGGAACGCGGGGGCTTTAAATAAAAAACACGTTTTTCTACTATTGCATCCATAGGTATGAAACTTGGTCAAAATATTATTTTTGGCATGATATTAATTTACAATGTAATATAATAAAACGTTAGCCACAGCAACGCGTGGCCGGGTCTGCTAGTTTTATTATAAAGTAAGTATGTTGTTCTTTTTACACCAGTACACTCAGTTTTAACCGCTTCCTGGGGTGATTATTAATTGTAATAAAGAAGTTAAAGGAAAAATTCGCCATCCAACAGCCAAACATACATAGATCGGTCTGGTCTAGTGGATAGTGATCCTGAATGCGAAAGTAGAGGTCGCGGGTTCAATTCCCGCTCCGGTGATCAAATATGTGTGTGATGGACAAGAGTATTGGTTCCTATGTCCGGGATGCTCTATACATGTATGTATTCATACATGTATAGAGCATCCCGGACATAGGAATACAATACATAATATAGCATTAAAAAGAGTAGAGTGCCTGTTCTCTCTAGACTTACAAATGTCTTTTGCATCATTCAAACCTCAGCGGTTTCATTACACTTGACCTTCACTAGTCGATCGATTTGATCTCTGTAGCTAGAGCGTAGTCTTCCTCTTTCAGCTTTAAATGTAATAATGAATATTTACTATAAAGGTTAACACAAGATCTTGGGGGTCGGCAGCGCGAGAGCCATGGTGTTGCAAGCGTCCACAGGCGGTGAACCCTGCAATCAGGCAGAACGCATGCTAGCGGCCTTTGTGGTATAAAAAAAAACTCAAATTCACAAAGAAAATACAGTGATCTTACACAATGAAGCATAGTGTACTGTGTGTGTATTTAAATTATTTTTCAGATTGTTTTAATATTACCATTTTACTCGGTGGGCCGTGCAAAATGTTTGGTGCGAGCTGTAATCAAACACGCAGCACAATTAAAAATTACACATTCTCTTCTTTATATGTACGTATTGAGTCGAAATGCATCATCATACTTAGAAAGAAGTAAGTTTAAATCGTGAAAGTCCGATTCCTTACATAAAGATAATATTTTTTGTTGCAGAACTATAAAAAAATACAATGGCGGCCATCTTAAAAGCCATTAAGAATGGTGGCAACAAAACAACCCCTCTGCCAAATTACTTGGCGGAGTGCCTCAAAGAGCTTCAGCACATCGAAATCACACCAGGTAAGTTGAGATTACCTAAGCGTAACTAAGGGTGAAATTGAACCTAACTAAAGTCTGCCTGTATGCTTATAATTGTATGTGTGAAAACATAACATCTATTCTAAAAATACACTTGGATAAGCTACCGAGCAAGTACCATCCAACAATTAGCTTTTTACTTGCGCTATAATTATGATAAACTTCTCCTTTGACGATAAACAAATGACAATCGTTCTTTAACACTAACATTAAGCGTGCTTCAATCGCAACCTTTAGTACATATATGAATATACAAAGAATGTCCCTTGGTTTATCTCGCATTCAAATTTATTTCGTAGTCAAATTGTCGAAACATTTTTATTCCGTGGCATTTGACTTTGACTTTCTATAATATGAACTACCTCTAATGAAGTTGCGGTATATTCAGTCTAATTTGGTAATGAGAAGTATCGTGTATTCAATACAATATCAGCTTTAATTCTTCGACTCCAAGCTACAATTTAATTCACGTCTCGTAAAAATATTGGTATTTCGATTTCACCCTACAGATCCGTTTCTTAATATTATATAAGAAGTAACAGACCACTTCAGGCAGATAATGCTGACTTAAAGCACCGTGACGGCTGTGTAGCGATATCACCTGTAAAGTTATGATAATAAAATCAAATCCTGAACCTATATTTTTTATACAGTTTACATTATTTATACCATGGTTTATGGGGAAAGAAAATATGGCAAAAAAAACCCGCCTGAAAAAAAACACGTCTGAAGCAGTGAAGTTTAATGTGAGTTCGTTCTGGAGGCGAATACAGGAACGCCACGGTGCTACAAACAATATTGCTGCGCAATGCATAGGAGCAATAATTAATTTAAGCTTACCTAAAATCATAACCATAATATTTTAATACCTCAATTTTATGCTAGAAATTAAATGGTCTTTTACATATAAAGGTCAGATAAATTATCCGTATCTGACCATTTAATACATAAACGTGAGCTTATATAAAATAAAGTTTCGATAACGTCTCTGCCAATGGTGGATTGCACAGATTGTTTTGATAGCAACATTTGCACAAATTAACATAATTGTATTAACTCCGATAAATAATAACAAAGTAACTGTCACTTGTAAATAACTTTATATTACGGTAAGTAACACAAATAATGCATGTACAATTAATTACTCCAACCCGATAACTGGAGCGTGGTACTCAAGCTTTCAAGAAGACTTCATAATATCTTGTCGAGTTTCAATAACAGTGCATGCAGCGATATTGATCTTCTAATAAACGGTAAGTTTAACCAGCACATATGAATTTAAATTAAGCTTTGCTTTACACGGCACTTTGCGTAGCTCACAGCAGACGATAATAATTGTTAATAGCACACAGAAGGCACTACTAACATTTCCAGTTATATATGTAGGGCAACAGATTACAAACCAATATAAATTATTACAATGCGGAGCCGAAGTGTACATAAAACATGTACATTTTATCTCCGCGCTGTGTAGCTCATTGAAAGTTGCAACGTAATAATAGATACCATTCATATATCCTCATGCATTCCGACAAGGGTTCCCAAAGGTGTAGGCGGAGGTGTATAGGTAGCACACACCCACTTTTCGGCCTAAGATAATATATTTTAGATGCCAAAGCTAAATCGAAATATTTAAAGCCTAACCATTTAGGTACCTACTAATCTATTTATATAGAACTAGATTATGCGCCTCACCAATTTCACCTAAAAAAAAATGAGGACGAATAGTTGAGCGCGCCTTCGTTGATGGCACTGTCTATATACCAATATGTTAATAATTCGCTTTTTAAACAGATTTACATTGTTTATTGTAAAAAGAAAACTTTATACATATTGTAAAAAAACTTTAAAATAAAAGAAATATATTTAAAACCTGTACAAACTGTGTAAAAGAGCCGTAGTGGCCGAGTGGTTCGAGTAGCAAATAAAGATTGCAAGTTCGAATCCCGACTGTACCAATGAGTTTTTCTGAACTTAAGTACAGTGATTAGTCACACCACGAGCTATACCTCTGGCGGAAAGTGGGTGTGTGGGTATTACCTATACACCTCTGCCTACCCCTTCGGGGACCCTTGTGGGAAGGTGTATGTACCTATAGTCGTGCTTGAATAACGGCTATGGACTCGCCATCTGTCACGTTGGCACCTAAAATATATCTCTGGCGGAAAGTGGTTGTGTGGGTACCACCTATACACCCTTGTGGAAAGGCGTCAGGATATTTCAATTTAATAATAATAATTATTGATGTGACGTGGATCTGACAAGGTTATTTTACAAAGTCACTAGTTGTGTATGATGTATTGAAGTAGTTTAGAACAACATCTTCTCCTTGGGTTTGTAAGTGTCGAAGAAGTCACGGTACTGTGGCACCAGCACGGGCGTGGTTCCTGGCAGACCACAGTTGGTCATAGTTGTCTCCACCAACTCTTGGTCCATTCCTTTATACGCACAAAGGTCCGTCAGAAATTCACACCATTCGTCCCAATTCAACTCCGTTTTACTAGAAAAATTAAATTGTATATGGAATACACTCGTAATAATATTTAGTACTATAAACCAATTTCACGTTTCAAGTAATAACTAGAGATCGGTCGTTGTGCTCTCTTACCTATACTTATTCCAAAGAATTCCAGTGTCCGTCATTGTTAACTTTCTATCATCGAGGACTTTAGACTGACGCATCCAGTAATCCGATCGATACAGGGTGATAGTAGTACCGTCGCGCTTGTTGTCCAAAAGTCGGGCAAATTCGTAGAACTGTCCATCTAGTGTCGCTGGTTCCTCTTCTCCCATTGTCTATATAACTGGCTAAAAAATATTATTAATCATATAAAAAAATATATATAAGGACATCCATCATGAATATTGTATTGATAGACGCTAGCGAGCTCACTTTAGGATTAGTTTTGTCATAAAACGCTGAGTCCCTAACGGGGTAGGCAGAGACAATAGAGCGCCATTTTACTCTAGACTTATGGAACATGTTTCAAATAATGGTACATTGAAATATATATAGATCTTCAATTGTATAAACTCGTAGTAGACTCATCGTAAGGGTACCGATAGTATTAGTTTTTTGGTGTGCACTTGTATTGTAATCATAAGCAACGATTAATATATATAATAGATTAATGTAATACGTACTTTGTTATATCTAAATCAGAGCCTCTTACAGTTTACGCACAGAGCGTCAATTCTCGCTAGACTCACAGAACTCTATCACTTCCTCCACATTCAGCACGCCTCTGGTTAATATTTGTAAGAACAAGTATTACATACTTCACCTGTAAAACGTATTAGATTTATTTATAAAAACACAATTATAGGTAAATTACAGTAAAATAATTTCAGCTTTGATGGCACTGACAGTGCAGCGATTTATGTCATGACAGTTTTAGATTCGTAATAAACCACTAGTTTTTTAATGGCCATGATGTTCATAACATTATTATGATAATTTATAGTAAATTAAAAAAAAAAAAAACAATGGGGACACACTAAACATGTTCTATGTTCCTCTTAATTAATTGTTTTTTTATATTAAAAAGTAAGAGATTTGTAGTGAGTAAGTTAATAGAGAACTGGCACTCTACTCTCTCCGCCTACTCTCTGAAAAACTAGCCAAATTGACGTGTGTACACTATAAATATTAATATACATACATACATATCATCACGCCGAGTCCCTAAAGGGGTAGGCAGAGAGTATAGAGCGCTAGATCGCTCTAGAGTTACATACCTCTTTTCGCTTCGTTCACATTCATTTTTTATTTTATTTTATTTATTTATATATAATTAGTACGGCTAAAAACCAATTACGCTAATTAGTAATTATAAGAACGTCATTTTGAAAGGCCAGAATCACCATGATCATGATTCTTACCATGTCCAGGACTTCTGTTCTGGTTGATAGTTCATATCTCATGATCGAACTCTCAAGTATGGGAATATCTAGAATACTCCAATTCGAAATAACGCATGCTTAGAATAGACTGATAACTGCGGATGAAACAAGTGAGGTTTGTAGGATAATGAAAAAGCGCTCTACCATCTCTACCACATAACATCGCGTGGAATTCAGCGTGATGATATATATACCTGTGCTTTTCCGCTTCACCAAGGACGTGATTATTGTAGTTTAAAAATAATTGTGGTAATATAACCTTGTACTCTGACTTTGATTATGTCTGCGTCCGTTGCCTCCAAGGTCAAAGTGGCGGTGACGGGCGGTGTCGGGCGTCGAGAGGTGAGCGCGCACGTGTTGTTGATACATATAATTCTTACAACATATGCATACGCCCACAATGATTAGTGGCTTGTGATACAAAATTTATTGACTTCACTTGACCACTAACAAACGCTCGAAATTTCCAAAATAGTCTAAATGAGTCTTTCTACTGGGTGATGTTTTGAACCTGGGATTTCGTCGTCTTCAATCTTTAATCTCACCCATAATAACGGCTGGGAGTATAGTCCAAGATAGCTTACTGTTCCCTTCTTAAGATAGCTTTCCATATATACATATCATCACGCCAAGTACCTAACGGGGTAGGCAGAGAATATAAAAGCAGAAAGAATATAAAGAAAGCTCCAGTTCAAGATAGCTTTCCACGGTGCTTTAAACAGTCAGAAGAATCCTTTTTTTCCAGGATCAGTAAATTTTTTGTCGTGATTTCATATTCATAATATAGTTGAAATATTTACAGAAACAGCTGTAAAACTAACAACTTACAAATAAAATATTTGACCCCAAATCGGTATCCTGCGGCAACGTGCCAGGAAGACCGCCAGCAATGCCATGTTGGATAGCTCACCTAATTCTTCGAGTGGGATATGTTTCAACCCACTTGTCACGAGAGCGCTCAATGACGATGCAATACTCTTTTTAAATATGTCTAGTTGTTGGACCCCAACTATGTCAGAGCTACCACAGCCACCAAGCATAGTTGCGGCGTTTGAGACACTCCTGCTCGACAGTAGGGGTGCCGGCTATGGAGTGTAGGATTCCCGCACCACAATGAGACTGTCCCTAATCTGAATTGGATCTGGACCACTTTCGGAGACAAAAATTTTTGTCTGGAGCCTTCATCAATTGTTAAAAACCGTTAGTTTTCGTTATATCGATGGTGTTATAAATAAGCATGTAATTTAGAATATCTTGTATCACTACGTAGGTAAGAGAAACTGAACGCGATACACATAAATCCTCTGAACGGATTTTAAGTACGGTTTTCACTGTATTTTTTTCCTAGAAGGCTATTACGTTATTGTATCTAAGATCACTGGTACAGAGTTTGGGCAAATACAGCCAGCTTTTCATTTAGTTTTCCACACATTTATCTTGTTTTAATCACGTTAAATATAGAGTCTATAATTAATCCATATTTTATTTTGTATCATCATACTCGTTGTACTAATATAATAATAAATAATTACCTTTCCAATACTTAAAACCAATATTGGGAAATTCCACCGAATGTGGATGGCAAAAGTAGTTTGAAAGCTCAATAGCACATATTCATTTCAATAAGCTGAAATACGCAGAATAACTCACGTGACGTTAATACATACAATATAGTATATACTCAGGCCTTCCGTCAAGGGTCCCCGAAGGGGTAGGAAGGTAAGGTAGGTGTATAGGCAATACCCACACACCCACTTACCGCCAGTGATATATTTTTAGGTGCCAACGTGACAGACGTCGAGTCCATCGCCGTTACTTAAGCACGATTATTCATACACCTTTGAATTGCTTTTCAAACGTATGCAGGTTTCTTTTCGATGTTTTCCTTCACCGTAAAGCTCGTGGTGTGACTGATCACTGTACTTAAGTTCAGATAAACGCATTGGTACAGTCAGGATTCGAACTTGCGATCTTTGTGTCGAACCACTCAGTCACTACGGCTTCTACTATCCGACAAATAATTGATTACGCGCAAAAGAATTCAAATCCATGAAATTGTGAACAAATAGCGATTGAGTGCGTTTTTAAGTTTTCATCCTTTTGGCCCGCAAATATGTTATGCTTCTTAACAATAAATAGTAGGAGCCAAGTTCCGGGAGAGTATTTTTATTCCTTAACATTTCGGTAAATCAATCCATCAGAAATGTGGGATGAATGTTATAGAAGCATGCTCCATGTCGGGAGAATCCAGGATTCCTCCTTTGAGAAGCATTAAGGCAATAAGTTTTGTACGGAATGCTAGAAACTTTGCACATATTAACGTGCACACTGTGCACTGCACAGGATCTTGCTCGGGAGAATTGTAAAGTTGTGCACTAAGTTTTAACTTGTACAAAGTCTACAGTTTTACCCATACATCCTGTACCGTGCACATCCTTCGGAACATCACATGCTTCAAAAGCTTTACTTCACACTCAACTTCACAAACCCCTTTCGCTTCATCCTCATTCATAAATAGGAACAAACAGATCAGAAATTCAATTCAATTCTCAAGGTCAACTACATTATATCTTATATATATATCTTCACGCCTTCCCACAAGGGACCCCGAAGGAGTAGGCAGAGGTGTATAGGTAATACCCATACACCCACTTTCCGCCCGAGGTATATTAGGTGCCAACGTGACAGATGGCGAGTCCATCTCTTAAAAATTCTTCGGAAACGTATGCAGCTCGCACAATGATTACCTTCAAATTAAAAATCGTGGTGGAGTAGCGCCAAAGTACTTTAAAACAATTTTACGTGTACTATATTAACAGTACAGAAATTCACAGAGTTTCAATTTCCTTTTGTGGGATTATTAAATCCTGTGCAGCTTACCGTAACACATTCATTCAATAGGCGTGGTAGACAAAGATGAAAATATTTGTGTATCCACATTTTGGCACTTTTTCTGTTTAATAGTCGTTATTTCACTTTTAAGCAAAACTGATAAATAAGCATACTAATGCCTTACAGTAAGCGGGCAACGTAGTATATAGGCATAAAATACCTGAGGTATCACACGCGTTTCTGACCATAAATAAATATTTTGTACTTTGTAAGTTGAATCCTTACCGCAGGAACACCATACAACCCAGAACAAGTGCCAAGTTTTGGCTGTGATTTTATGTCAGGTGATGGTTTAACCCAAGTTAGCTTAGAATGGAGCTACCCAACTGCGGTTCTTGAACTTTTAATATAGGCTCGAAATGTTATTAGAAGTAGAAACAAAATAGCAAGATATTTCATACCTTCGTTTTTATTTTTAAGCGCAATTCGTACCATTACAACCTCTTTGGAAGCGAGTGAAGTCAGTTACCTAGGCGACGTATCCACCGTATTGTCAACGCGCCGCAAATCGTCTTAGTTCGTGTTAGTTCAGTCCGATGAACACTGTCGTATAGTTCGCTGCAAATCGTAATTGAATATTATATAATACGATTAGGTTAAATTAAAGACTTGCCATAGAGATATGAACTTTAAAACTCAGTGCATGAATACAATTCTTAACAATAATTGACTGCGATCTACTACAATATAGAGATACTGTCTATGTCAGGTGGTCCCATTCTTGCTACTATTGTACCCCGTCTCCTTAGATAGCTAGATGTCACATCTTAGCCGTCGAGGATGCCTCAGGACAAGATAATTAAGCTCCTCTATATCGGTTATGTACGTACTTTGAATAAGATTACTATTTGATTTATTCTCTGTAAATGTATATTAAACGTCAATTCAAGAAATGATATGAAATAAGCAGAAATCTCTCGCTATCTGCTTCGCAATATCGTCGCAATATATTTAATAATTTGATAATAAAATGAACGTTCCACTTTTACTTACAGTGATATTTCCAGACGAATATCGTAGTTCCTAATTAGTTGAGAATTCATAATATATACTCGTACATATTTCGATACCTACATTATAGTCGTTTTGCTAAATTGAATAGCTCGTATCTGTTTAAATGACGTTTACGGCTAGTTCCTTATATTCTTTGATTTAATTTTGAAATCATACGTCGTCTTGTAATCATATTGTTATTGAACTTTGAAGTCAGGTGACTTGAGCGCCAACTACGAGTACCTTCTCTACTGGCTCACTTTGACCGTTTATGACCCGAGGGAGAAACAAAATATTCCTTGGAGGTCCAGGTCCAGCATGTTTGCACGCCTGGGTCGGTAGTCAGGACTCCTTTATGGCAAGTCTTGACTGAAGAGGCAAGTCTTGACTTGCAGAGTTATTATTACATCTTATATTATTATTTCGGATTTATTGATTTAATACTATTGCGCTACCATAGAAAGTCTCTTATTGATTTCTCTTAACTCGTTAAGTCCGTTATTGATTTCTGTTGCTATGGACAACGCATTCATATTGAAGGGCCACCCTCAGATGTGAGTCGTCAAAAGATAGATGTATCATTAAGTCTTGAGAAACTAAGTATAAACAGGTTGATTGACCGATATTCCCAGAATTGTTATAAATCTTGGTTGAGTTATTTTTGTCGTGTAGCTATTTGATGTGCAAAATTACAAAAGGTGTTTTACATTCGAATTCAAGGAAAAACATTCCAAATGCCTTCATAAAAACATGCGTGCTCGTTAGGGAAAAAAATATGGTTTCTTTGAATAGCCAATTTGTAGCATTTGCTCATAAGTTGGGGGACAGTGAAGGATCCACGTTCACCTTATATGTGTCTGATTGTTGGATGCGACAGGCTAAAATATTGGATAATAGAACGATCACTATGACGAACACAGGCCTATTGTTCACAAAACTCAAGTATATATTTATTTATCAAAATCTATTATTCATTGCCTACCTACCTATACACCTCTGGCTACCCCTTCGGTGGCCCTTATGGAAAGGCGTGAGGATATAAATATATAAATTTCAGGATTAAGAAGTAAACATTTGATTGACTCTATGCACTATTTATGTTAGCGACCCGCCCCGGATATGTACGGATGCAATGCTGATACTAAATATACTACAGAATGTAAAAATTGTAAGGCTGAAGAGCGTTTTGTCTTAAAATAATATTCACTTTAGTATTTAATTACTATCATACAATATATATAATTATATTTTATTTATCGAAACGTTCTTATAAGGATGTCGCTATCGCGCTGAAAGCATGTTTTTATAATAATTGTTATATAATAATTGTTGTATTTGTAATAGTTGTAAGTAATAATTGTTATTTTCGTCGCTAGAGAGCTCCTATAAAAGCGTGCGATCGCTGCTAATCATTAAGTACTATACGGCAGGTACCGCCACAACCGCCATGTCATATATGCATTTCAAATCTGTAATATCTTCGAAAATATTCATTTAAATTACATGCTGTGAAGGGCCATATTGATCTATATTAAATGCACTTTATATTTAAGGTACTTAATTGGATAAGTATTATTTGCTTAAAATCGCTTCGTAAATATGTCCTTATCTATACAAATAAATAAAATTGGAGTGTTGTTTGAAATATTAAAATAGCCGCTTTTTATTAAATGCATATGGATGTATACACGATCTTCTTCTTCGTCGTTACACTCTTGGCAGAGTGGTCGTGGCTGTCATTTCTTGTGTGGCGACCCTAACCACACGGTGCCATTCTTCTCCCACAGCCGCGCGTCTGGTGCTTTCGTGC
>JACCPG010000992.1:0-16429 GCA_016069955.1 Drepana arcuata | reverse complement strand
AACTTAAGACAACCCCTTACATTTTGGAAATGGAGATTTGAGAGAAGTTATTATAATCTAACGAATTCGGATCTAGAGTATTCAATTCAATCAAATCCTTTCAAATTTTTTATAAAAGTATTTAAATAATAATAATTTTATTTCAGTCACATTTAAATATCATTAATTAGATTTTTTGGTATCTTTTGACCGCAAGTTAGAGACAATTCAAGTATAAGCTACTTGAATCTTATGTCTCTAATTTACCGCCTCAAATAGGTCCTCGAAACAATACTTTTTAATGGATTGTGACGTCTACATTAGTTGTCCGTGTCATAGACTTCCGTTCAACGGAAGTGAGCAACTAATCTAAATTGTAGGGCTGATACCTCCCTGTTGGCAGAGATCCAGTAGCGTTGACGACCTTCGTAACTCTGCTGCCAAATGACACGGGCTCCAGAACAAGGTGAATGGATCTTCGAGTAAAGTTCTCGTCGCACGTTTTTAGCTTAAAAAGATTTATTGCATTGCTTTTATTGCCAAATGCTTCAGTCGGCTTTATGAAGACTAGTTGTGCTACGGGGTCCTACCCACGTGAAATTTGAGTTTTTTGTTGTTATTTTTCTGGAATCAATCCATCTAATCCAATCGGTAGCTTTTGCGAAGAGGCACAAACATTTCCGCAAACTCGCATTTCCAATATTGGTAAGTTTCGATGTATGTTTATAAGTAAAATTTAAGAAATTAAACATTTATTGTATATAAATTCCCTCCCTCCCTCTCTGCCTACTTTATGACAGACAGAGGCACTTGTCACAATTATCGGAAGTATGAAGTGCCTACTAATTGAACCCCATGATTTCAACAGGTTCTTTTTTTATTATTCCTAAATTATGTGATTTTCAGCCATTTTATTTCAATTTATTTGTATTACCAAGAATCTTAGCGAGGTATTACAGGTCATCATCAAGTATTGGATGATCACATGCAAAAATATTTTTCAAATTAGACTGATAGGTCTAAAGATTATTGATAAGCGCGTTAGGACTTACAAACTGAGCTTTAATCTGTTAGCATAAACATATGTATATCATCACGCTGACTCTCTCACAGGGTAGGTAGAGCACCCGTTCTCTCTAGACTAACAGATCTCTTTATCCACATAATCTACATTCATGAGTCTCTTGATACATGCTCGTCGGTTTCGACTCCTGACGTTTCCATCATTGAGGGTCCCATTCTTGAGAATGAGTGTGAGTTTAGAAACGCTTCCTCTTCCTCTCCCTCTTCTTCCATAGACTTGCAGACGCATTTAACCTATATATGTCAGTCTTTCTTCACTCATCCTTTCTTTATGTCCAAAGTAACTGTTAGTATATTAGTATAGATATTTTATGTGTTAGTAAAGCAAGCGTGGTTGACCCGTTACGCATGGCTTTTAATGATTTCCTATCTCTACTTTTAGATGTCCTGTGTTTGAAGTGAAGGTATTCCGGCGGGGTAGCTCACACGGATGATTAGCGGAATTCAGGTTTACTGCTGACTTCTCGCTTAGAATTTTATGCGCATGACCATAAAACATTTTTGTGGATGCGCCGTGTTAGAAGCCAGTCACCGCAGCTTTATGTCTAGACTGTCTGTACCATGTCAACAAATTTGAATTATTTTAGATAATTCGTGCAAAATGTTTTTATTCGTGGCCAGTGTCTACTACGCAGTCATTTTGCCTCTTTTTCCTCACTTTTTTTCTTTTTCCTCACATTTATCCTCACGCCTTCCCACAAGGGTCCCCGAAGGGGTAGGCAGAGGTGTATAGGTAATACCCACACACCCACTTTCCGCCAGAGAATTATATTAGGTGCCAACGTGACAGATGGCGAGTCCATCGCCGTTACTCAAGCACGACTATACATACGCCTTTTGAATTTCTTCTCAGACGTATGCAGGTTTCCTCTCGATGTTTTCCTTCACCGTAAAGCTCGTGGTGTGATTAATCACTATACTTAAGTTTAGAAAAACTCATTGATATAGTCGGAATTCGAACTTGCGACCTTTGCGTCGCAGGCAACTGCTCGAACCACTCGGCCACAAAAACCTATTTTATTCCTAATGATTGAGCTGATACACTGAAAATAATAAATCTGTCGTAGATGGCCAGTTAGCATAATACCTACTTCCAGATCTGAATTTTAAGAATTTCAGGTTTCAAACGAGTGTGACAAATCTTGCTGTCTTTGTACCACTGGGATATTAGCACAGATTACTTACAACCTGAGTAGTAAGGTGCCCACATTTTGTTAGCAATATGTTTTTAGGTTTATTAGACGTAACGACAACCATCATTAAACGAAGTCGAGCCTGTATTATCTGTGCAAGAGTTGTTAAGCGATGTTTATGACAGACAGTCGTGATATACAAGGTACGAATAAAACTTTATGAGTTTGTTAAAATTTACGAGTTTATGTACCTATTTGAAAGTTATGATAATTTATTAGGATATCTACGTAGGGGCTGAAGGATGTGGTTGGAGCAAATAAGCCTGATCGTCTAGAGAAAACTGGTTCTAAAATTTTTGGAAAACCAAAACAAAAAAGTATCGAAATCTTAAAACAATACAAACTTTTTATAAAGATTTGCAACATACGGTAGCATAATAAATACATGTAGGTACCTACTATGCTGATTTCTATAAAACTGTTTATTACGGGCGGGAATCAAAATTGTGGTAAGCAGAGGGCAAGCCCGCTAGCTGAATGCTAAACTTCGTAAACCATAACAGGAACAAGTAAAACCAGGACCATTAAAATGCACAATTATTCCGATAGAAATATATACTTTTTTAATATTTAACGTAATTTCCTAAGTCCGGGAAACATAATATAATTTGTTCAGTATCTTCGGGTATCTTCGGGAATCTTCGGTTCGGAATTCTGGGGACTTTAGGTGCGTCAATGATGAAGTGCGGTACTTACAATAAACATCTTAAATTATTTATATATACTGTGAGATTATGACGTGCACGAATCTTTACGGCTTGGCATGCACGCCTGCCTACCGAAAGTGGCGAAACGGACAAAAATAAACGCATCATTACTTCATTTTCATCGTAAATAGTTAACTTACGAAGCATATTTCATTTTCATATTTTTATTCAGTTAATATAATAATTATACTCAACGTAAAAATTTTCAGCGATTAATAGTAAATAAATTAAGTAATATATATTTTGATAGCAATAAGTTTTTGGTTAGTTAATAAACTTACAGTTACGATAAACTTATCGTGTGTGATAATATTTACTAAAAACGTCAAGAAAAGTTAAAAAAAAAAGTTCAAAAAAAGTCTAGGTATTGACTACACTAAAAGCTTTTGATAACAAACATATTTTTTACAAAGATAAAAGTATAAAGGCTCTTTTAACTCATAATCTGTCTACATTTCTGTGCGTAGAAATAGCAAGTGCAAATAATATATATATAAAAAAAAAACATTTCTAGAATATATATCATAAGCGGTTTTTTATATTGTATGCTTGAATATAACATAGCACAAGCACAACAACACATATAATACTTACTTTATGACTCTATTTAACACATCCTTTATAAAGCGCAGCGCACCCCTGCGCGTACGCACGTCACTTCGCTGGGCAACTCTACCCCGTTATATTTTTAATATAAAATTTCCACGCCGAATCGTAAAAATATAAATATTTTAGGAGCAAACGCGCGCAACGGTACGCGCGTCCCGTCTGCCCATTGACGCATACGTTTCGAACTAATTTCGGTGCAGCGACTATTCCGCGATTCTGTAAACATCGCAGCGGTTAAACCAGATTACTTTGACCCTTCGCTTCCAGACCAATCCCTCGCTCCCGACTGGTATTCGTTTGGCATCTGCGTTACAACAAATGTACCTAAGTACAATCACTAACGCAGTAGGCACCTACATACTTACACCGCTGAAGTGGGTACGCGTGCCGGATGACACAGTAGTGGCCTAAACGGCAGGCAATAACTCCAATTTTAGGCACCCTGGTGAGTCACACAAGGAAATGTTATAATTTCAGCGCGACCTACAATGTGTAATGATTTATATGTCTTATGTTGCCATGAACATAAAGTGGGTGGCAATATTTTCTCCTCGAAATACATACGATACGCTCACGATGCTCACGATGTTTTTAATGGAGGATGTGTAAGAAAAATGGGAACATTGCATATCAATGGATATAAATACCAGATTTATGATCGCATCTGGTTTACAGTTTGAAACTTTGTTAAGTACCATGAAAATTTGTTATTTCAGAGGAAATCGATTCAGTCGTGCGCAATGATCGCTCAGAGCGAGCCTACCTACTTCCATTATTCATTATGACCTTATTGGAATTCATCTATTCTGGAAAAATACTCTTTATCATACTTACTACATCGACCTACTACTGTAGATATCTACAGTTGTTGTTGAGTGTGTTGCGTCACTTCCTATGCCCAGGTACCTATAGATAGTGTCATCCACGAAGACGCTCCCCGCTATTTGTTCCCTATAGTTTAAAGTGTAAGTGTGCAACCTTCCACAAATGTTTGAGTATTATCGCTACACACTGATTACTTATGAGTGCACACGCACAACAATTAATATACTCGGGTCATACTCCCCGCGACCCGCCACCACTTCGACTAGAAATTGGTAGGGCGCGTCTTCGTGAATGGCACGATCTGTACAGGTATATTGCTGCCAACTAAGTACAAAAGTTACAAAAGTCTAGCACATGCTTAGAGTATCAAAGCCGAATTCTGAGTAGTATTTGTTTCAAGCATGCTAAGACTGTATACTATAAGTAGGTAGGTAAGTAAGGTAAGTAGGTAAATTCGCTGACGGTATAAGCTCAGCGTGACTTTCGTAATATAATACTTTCAGAACTTGATTTACAAACCGGCAAATCGCAATAAATGACCGTGCGACGTATTTTTATAGTTTCCCGCTGAAATTAGTTCTTTAAAAAAGATAAATATTAGTTTAAAAGTCCAATAAAACATTCGTTTCCATTTTGAAAACACTGGAAAGATCTCAAGAAGTGTCTCAATGACATATTAGTGGCTTATAACTGTCATCTTTATTTTTAACCTATTTCAAAACAAGATGAGGTTCTCAATTCGAATGTATTTTATTTCAAAGGTGACAAAGGTGTAGATGTCAGCAACACTATGGGTAGGTACAGGTAGGTACCTATAGGATAATAAATCACGCGGAGTCCCTCACCGAGGGCTCATTAAGGTCTGTAAAACTGTACAGAGCGAAGTATTTGCCTCCCATATAGATAATTCCCCGCCGATCTCGAGAAGCGCGGTGATTTAAAGCCGCATGACAAGGAATATCGGCAAATTCAAAGGAAGGTGCGACTTTTGAAATACCTTTATATATAGCGTAATGTCATCACACCGAATCTCTCACAGGGCGAGTAGAACGCCAGTTTTCTTTAGGTTTACGCATATTTCGCTTCGTCCGCTTTCATCAGTCTCTTCATACAAGCTCATCGGTTCCTAGTAATTATGACGTTCCTATTCTTGACCGATCGTTTCGATCAATAGGTGGTTGAAACAAGATCCTGCTATGCCTCTTCCACACACTTTCACATTCTTTCCGTTTGTCCAAACAAACGTAACATGCCTCTTTCCTTTATTTCTTCTTTCTTTTCCTTCTTTACTTACAACGTAAAAGTAATAAAAAACATAAGGAAATTATAAAAGTTTATTATTTCTTTAAAGCTGAGACCACGTGTCATTTGGCGTTCTTAAGAGCTTCACATGCGTCGGTCATTTCAAGCCCTTCCATAATGTACAGGAGGTTTTCCACCGAGGCGTCCTCGTCGTCATCAAACCACAATTGCAGCATGTTCTTGGCCCTGGCGAGGTCGGTGGCGTTTTCAGTGTCAAAGAATTGTATTTCGTCCGCTTTGAAGCCAAGTTTCGCTGCGAGCTTCTTCCAGTCTGCGAGAGATGAGGAGACCGCGTCCAATTGCGCTGGACTGATCATGGTGACGCGGGAACGTGATGATTTTTCGTAGTCCTCTTCACCCACGTGCGTAGAGTCTGGGACCTGATGAAACACGTATTAATTAGATTTTTAATAATCTTCACGCTTTCCCATCAGTGTCCCTTAAAGGGTAGGCAGAGGTGTGTAGGTAGTACCCACTTTTCGCCGGAGATATATTTTAGCTCAAGCACGAATATTCATACATTATTAAGCTTCTCAAACGTTAAGCTCATGGTAGGGCTAACCACTGTTTTTCACGTAAGTTAAAAAATTATTGGTACAGTCGGGATTCGAGCTTCCTGAAGCTTGGGCCTGCCTGAAGACCCCGCACTAGGTGTATCAGGGGCTTTCTATCATAATTCTATATATGCTATATACTAATACTAGCTCTCCCGCCCGGTTTGGCTTGGGTGAAAAAAAATAGAGTCCATGAAACATCATCGCAGCGCCACTATCGGGTCCAATTGTGAATGAAAACTATTCTTGAATCCACTTGAATCCACTTGAACACACACAAAGTACTTTAAAAAATAAGAAATACAGAAGAATTACTTATAAACATAAACTGAACTTTTTATAGGAAACATTGGTAATAGCAATTTTAATTTATTAAGTGTATTAAAAAACGACGTTTCCTGACTATTTTAATGATAAAAATTCTAAATCTATGCATTGTGAAGGACAATACCTGTTCAATATCATTTGCGTCTCCTTCCTTCATGAGATCAGCTTCCATCTGCTCCTCTGTAATATCTTCTTCGGCGTTCTCCTACGAACAGTTAAGTGTTATATTTAGATGCATGTCTGGTTCCTAATTTACTAAATTCATTCCAATAATTTATTAAACTTATTAAAACTATATTGTACGTGCAATACTTCAACCAGTGAATGATGAACTTTAATTGTGATCAAGGGATAAATATAACCTCACGCCTTCCCTCAATGGTCCCCGAAGGGGTAGGCAGAGGTGTATAGGTAATACCCACACACCCACTTTCCGCCAGAGGTATATTAGGTGCCAACGTGACAGATGGAGAGTCCATTGCCACATTTTTTTTGTTAAATGGTAATGCAATTAGCATTGACACATGGACCTTAGACATGGTTTGCGATTCTTTGTTGACCCACGTGGGAAATCGTGTAGATGATCATCATATCATCGCGCCGAGTCCCTAACGGGGTAGGCAGAAACCATAAAGCGCGAGTTCTCTCTAGAATTACATACCTCTTTCGCTTCGTCCACATTAATGAGTCGCGTAGATAATGTTTTACCTATATGGACATTCTTGGTAAGATTCCAATAACAAATAAATAGGTTTCATTATTATTATAAAAAACTTAAACCTAATACTAAAAATACGACAGTTGTTAAGCAATTACGCCAGAGAAGCAGAACGCAATTGAATGATATTTGGTAAAGAGATATATTACTAGCGCAATTAAATCAAAGTATACACAGGTGAAATCGCAGGACACATCTAGTGCAGTTTTAAATGTAGGTATATTGACCTGCTTAGCAGACTTGTCGTTGGTTTTTGACGACTCGCCGTTGGATATGGCGGCTGCATTCGCTGCCATATCGCGCGTCACACGTTCTACCTGAATAATAAAAGACATGTACTATAGATACTTGCAAATATGTATTATACACATACATTATTATCATTGCGCCGAGTCTCTCGTTAGGTTGGCAGAAAGTAGAGCGCCAGTTCTCTCTACACTTACTGACTTCTTACGCTTCATCCACATGTCATATACCCCACTTACATTTGCAACAAATGCCGAATATTGCGAATATAAATAAGAATAAATACCTGGGACAATTCCACACAAATTGACCTAGTCCCAAGCAAGCTTGCATTAAGCAAAGCTTGTGTTTTGGTAACTAGATAACGATATATTTACTTATATAGATAGATATATACAAAAATATATAGGACATCCAAGACTAAGGTACAATACTCGTGTTCATCACACGAATATTTGCCCCCAGCGGGATTCGAACCCGCGACCTCAAGTTTTGCAATCAGGAGCTCTAACTACTAGACTAGGTCGTCTAATATGTTACGTATCTGGCTCATCACGCCAGAACGGCTCAACGCAATCGTATGAGATTTGCCAGAGATATAATTAGCTGAATTAAAACAAATTACATGTATGATAATAAAAAAATGCAATGAAATTAAAAATTACGCGTGTGAAACCTCGGGGTACAGTTAGTCCTGTATAAGACAATCTTATCTTACTAATATTATAAATGTGAAAGTTTGTAAGTATGTTTGCGGTTCTTTCACGGCCAATCGTCTGAACCGATTTGGCTGAAAGTTGAAATGGTGATAGCGTATACCTAGGAATAGGGCATAGGCTACTTTTTTTTTATTGTCTTATTCTAAAAAATTCAAATCTTTCACGGCATAGCGGCTGAACGGATTCTAGCAGGAACATTTTCAAAGCTACTTTTTCGAACCTCAGGCGGGCAAAGCCACGGGAATAAGCTAGTATAAACATAGTGTGTATGTTATGTTACCATGGCATCGAGGTACTCTGGTAGGGTGCCAATAGGGTTGTTGGTGTGTACGAAGAAGTGCGGCGAGCGGCGGGCGAGCAGGCGCAGTGCTCGCCACCCCCAGCCCCCCGAGCGACCCCCCGCGGCCCCCGGCTGACCCCCCACCTTGCCCCCCGGCGCCGAGCACATGTATGACTCTGCATAACAAGCAGTATACTAACATTATACGTAGGAGAGGATGATGAATACCAAGATTTATATACGTGAATAAAAAAGAGAGGGAATAAAAAATACACCATGTAAAAACCTTTTCATTGAGCTAGAGGCAAAGAGAAGGAGATAATCATAGACGCCGACAGCTCGTAAATGTATGATGAAGATACAAACATACATACATACATACAAACATCACAAGATACATATACTTATATGACATATGTTTTTTTTAATTCTGTAATGCCCAAGTTACTTGTTACTTACAAACAAGTTGAGTTTTCAAGGTCGTGGAAAAGTCTATAGGTGTTTGTAAAATTCATATGTTCAGCTAGCACTGGTATTCCAACAATACAAATGGCGAGGGCATCGCCGTTACTAAAGGATCACTATACATACATACGTCTCTGAATTTCTTCGCCTACATATGGAGTATACCTTACATCGTACAGCCGGGATTAGAGCTTGCAATCTTTGTGTTGTAGGAGACTGCTCTAACTACTCAGCCACCACGGCACTTATAATATATAAATAGTAATAATAAATAATTATTTATATTATATTTATTTTATAAATATTTTATTATATATATTATATCCTCACGCCTTCCCACAAGGGTCCCTAAAGAGGTAGGCAGAGGTGTATAGGACTACGTATACACCTCTGCCTACCTCTTCTAAAAGTTCTCGGAAAGTGGGTGTGTGGGTTAGTACCCACACACCCACTTTCCGCCAGAGATATATTAGGTGCCAACGTGACAGAGTCCATCGCCGTTACTCAAGCACGACTATACATACGCCTTTGAATTGCTCCTCAGACGTATGCAGGTTTCCTCTCGATGTTTTCCTTCACCGTAAAGCTCGTGGTGTGATTTGTTTTAAATATTAATGTAACCAGATGTAACATTCAGTTTGTGCAAGAAAACTTACCCAATGAAGGCATAAAATCTCTTTCCTTAGTGCGACAGGCCGCTAAGTTATCCGGGCAGAGATTCCATAGTTTTGTTAACTCATTGCTGAAATAAAAAATTGGTTTTAAAAGATTCAACCTAGTCACGGGGTTGGCTGAGAAAGTAGAGGTAGTCTAGGTCAATTTGTATGGGACTGTCTCAAGGTATTTAAATAGCTGAGTGATTTATACGTGTAGAAAAATTGTACTTACTTCCCAATAAAAGATTTGTTCTGGCTCTCGTACTCTTTGATAATATCCCCAACGGGTCGGCGGCGTTTTCTTATCTTTTTGATGTCGTCAGATGAATCGACTACTGGAGGCTTTGGCTTCTGGAATTCTGATACAAATATATTATAATAATAATAATATATCCTCACGCCTTCCCACAAGGGTGGGGAGGCAGGGGTAGGCAGAGGTGTATAGGTAATACCCACACACCCACTTTTCGCCAGAGGTATATTAGGTGCCAACGTGACAGATGGCGAGTCCATCGCCGTTACTCAAGCACGACTATACATACGCCTTTGAATTTCTTCTCAGACGTATGCAGGTTTCCTCTTCGATGTTTTCCTTCACCGTAAAGCTCGTGGTGTGACTAATCACTGTATTTAAGTTTTAGAAAAACTCATTGGTACAGTCGGGATTCGAACTTGCGACCTTTGCGTCGCAGGCAACTGCTCGAACCACTCGGCCACCACGGCTCTTATACAAATATATTAATACTATAGAATATTCACATATATCCACCAGATTCCCAGCAGAGGTTTGAGATGGATTTTTTATTTAGGGGCCATTCAAGTATTACGTAAGAAGTTTTTTACAATTATCTACCCCCTTCCCCTTATCAGCAAAAGTAAGCAAATCTCTTCCCCCCTCCCATGCTTACGTAATAATTATTACCTAAATATAATTTGTGGGTTGTCATTTTGTAAAAAAGCAAATTTTAAGTGATTTTATTTTATATCCAGGTGCCCTCACGGAGTGACATAGTCGCTATGCGACAAAACTCCTATAATAAATAGAAAAAAAAAAAAAAAAAAACTTCTGACGTAATCACGATATTAACAATGTCATCAAAAATAAGCAAAGCAAAGCCCCCCTCAAGCGTTTACGTAATACTTGAATGGCCCCTTAACAGGTGTTGACCCTGGCTTGTGGTGAATTTAACTTGGTTAATGCCTCAAGTCATTCAGCTCGACTTTTAACATGTTCCATTCATAATTGATCGGCATTTTCCAGTACTTGCTAACCGAAAAATAAAAAAAGGTTACATTCTTTTTTTATAACATCTTTTGCCATAATAAAGGACACAGCTTACAGCTCCAATGTAATTTTGTATTAACAAACCTGGACACCCATCATTTTTCCAGCCATTCCAATGTTCCTCTCTTTTCAGGATGTGTTTGACATACTCTGCAAACCTCTTGCCGTCTGGCGGTGTCTCACCCAGTAGTTTGTAAACCAATGTACTTGTCTCTTTTACCCAATCTGTTTGGTCTGATTTTAGTTCCTGGGATTCCCTGCAATAGGTATAATAAAGAATAATAAATACCTTGGGACAATTCCACACAAATTGTCAAGAGCTCCAAATTAAGCAAATGCTATGGGAACTAGGCAATAAATACTATACAGTAGATATATACAAAAATACTTAGGGACATCCAAGACTCGGGTACAAACACTCGCATTACACAAATATACCTCAGTGGAATTCGAACTCACAACCTCAAGCTTCGCAGTCAGGAGCACTGACCGCTAGCCAGACTGCGACATTTTAATATGAGAGGAATGGAGTATACATTTTTCCTTTAATTTATATTATACATAAATATCTCTATGCTGCCCCTGAGGGGGTGAGCACACGTGAGCAGGTAGTACACACCTACTTTCCGCCAGAGATATATTTTAGGTGCCAATGTGTCAGATGCCAATGCAAGAGCAATCCGAAAGGTTTCTCTGGGAATCCCAAGGTGGATTTAGACCAGGAAGAGGATGTATGTATCAAACCTTCTCGCTTCGCGGAATCGCGGAAAAGTTATTGGATATTAACCAAAAGGTTTTCTGCGCTTTCGTCGAGTTAGAGGAGGCATTTGATAGAGTCATACGAAAGTCTTACAAAGCAAAAGTGTGTGCAAGAAAAGGTAGAGGAAGGCCACGTTCCAACTACCTAGATCAAATAGATCGGACTCTCAAGGACGGGAACGTTAAGAGTACTCGAAACAGACGAGCATGTATGAAGAGACTGATGAATGTGGACGAAGAAAAAGAAAGAGGTATGTAAGTCTAGAGAGAACTGGCGCTTTATACTCTCTGCCTACCCCGTTAGGGACATGGCGTGGTGATTCCATTGCTGTTACTCAAGCATGACTAACATCTTTGAATTTCTTGTCAAAAGGGGGTTTCCATTCAACGTTCTTTCTTCACGTTAAAGCTCATGGTGTAACTAAATACTGTTACTTAAGTACAGAAAAACTAATTGGAACAGTCGGGATTCAAACATGCAATCTTATTGTCTGTTGCAGGCAAGTACTCTAACCAACCCCTTAGGCTTGTATTGGTGCATTTTTTACATTGCACCTAACCATAAGCCTAAGCGAGATCCCTAGGAATAAATCAATCATAGTCATCAATAAAGTTCAATTTACATTTTAAACTTAACACTGGATGTCAAATACTGGAACAGTATCAAGAACTGTATGAGGACACATCTTCTGAAATTTGAGTCCGACAGTTGTAGCTCTAGAAGTTTTTGATTAGTGAGAAACTTGGCAAAGTAGTGTTGTTCTCTAGACCCCTGCATCTCCACATCTGCATTAACTGCCTTTAGTCTGTTCAGCTTAGACTTCTGTAACTCAACTGTTTCGAGTTTGTATGAAGAGAACGCTGACAGAACACTTCCGGAATGCTGAAAAACCAATTTATATTTAAGACTGGGTATCTAGTATAAAATTATATTCATTACAAATAAATCTTCACATCACTCCACAATGATCCCTTAAGGAATTGACAGAGTTTGAGTTCCTTCTCTGCATTTTGTTAATACAACATTGTATATATCCCCTAAGGCTTGAAATCTTGCATTATAATTTCTTCACTACCAAGGTATGATGCAATATGAGTTGAAAAAGTAATTATTTTGCTTAAAGAAATAGTTGCATAAAGAAAAAAAAATTTAAGAAGTATTAATAATCAACATACCGCAGCAAATATTTTCCATTGAACCTTATTGTAGCAAGTATTTGGGTTCCTGAAGAAATCTTGCAAGCTCCAAAATCGGCAATACAAGTTGTAGTCTATGTTTAACTTATTTTTGTCACTGTCCACTACCATCTCCTCATCCAAGGAGTCTTTAAGTGTACTAGATGAGTCACTACCAAATTCTGTGACATTTTCCAAGTTAAACTCTGATACTATATTGAGACCTGATCGCTCAGAAAATGGAAAGAACTTTGCCAGGAACAATAAAATTCTTCCACAAAATACTGTATTCTGTGACCGGGAGAGCCTCCTCAACAGGTCATTGCACATTCTCAGTAGATTATTTTTACATGCAACAAAGAATAACTCTTCTTTCCAAATGCTCACACCATTTTCCACATAAGTAAACATTTTCTCACATTTGTTTAATGTTAGGGCATCGAAAATATCGCCTAGAAGGACAACTGGCATCGTTGGGGTTACCATTTGCCGTCTACATGAATCTATGCAGAAGCAGACAAAGTTCTCCAGCGTAGAAGAGTCTTCAACTAAGAGTTCCAGGAGTTTATCTCTGTATGCCTGATCCATGGCCGCCTTTCTATCAGTTTCATTTGTGTTTTTTGATATTGAGTCCAGCAAGTCAATGTTATTGGTCGCAAATGCTTTCGATAGAACATCCTAAAATAATAAAAATACTCGTTATGTAGGGATAAACTAAACACAAGCGAGGCGAGGTTAGATTTAACTTACTTTGTATTTGGCTCGGAGCTCCTCAAAACCTAATCTTCCCGTCATCTTAAATGTATCTTCCTCATTCAAATCTGATAAAAAGGTAACAAATATATATATTTAAATAATTTTAGACACAAAATACATTTTAGACACGAACCATAGATTTAGATTCGACTTACGTACGAACGAAACAACTATAGATTAAAAATATTCTATTAGGGAAGGGAGGGAACTAGGCACCAGCTACGAAATAGAAATATGTACTACGAATAGACTGTCAGTCAAGTTGTCAACTGATCAAAGAGCCAACTCACAACTTATCTTATCAAGCACGCTCTGCTATAAATGTATAGGCTCGCTAGAGCCATTATCAGAAGCAGACACGACAGATAGTTAAGATCATCACTACCAGAGCACAACTGACTGCTCTTTATTCAGGTTGTAGTTATCTAAATACCAAAATAATCAGAGTTATAATTGAGTAATTAATAACATGTAAAAGAACGTAAGCGATTCGTCGGGTCTATCCTCCGCGAGCCTACGTTGTTCAACCATCCCGCGCTAACCGCAACCGCCATGACCGTCCGCCCATAGACTCAACGCTCCGCCAGATTGACAGCTCGATGTCAATCTCGTTCTAACCTATTTCCACGCTTGGCAATGATCTATGCGCCGTCAAATGCATGAATATCGGTTATATGGATGGGATCTCAGAACAATAACTAAAACTAAAACTAAATTTGTTATTGTTCTGAGGATGGGATGTACCATTAGCGGTCAAGCTGCGACATATAGATCATAGACAATCCACAACAATACTGCTTGAAACATGAAATCAATAAAGATCTAAATTAATTATGTTTTTTGTTGCTTTTCCAAAAGTCTGTGCCATTATTTTTCATATATTGTTGGCCATACTATATATTGTGACAGATACAGTTTTATGATTGCAACTCATGGTTAATATTTCAGTCCAAGATATAAATCCTTTCTTTTTATCACGGGTTGGCCATTTTAACCGAACGTCAATCAATTCAATCAATCAATCTATATTTCTACATTTCGTAAATATATAAACATGTTAGTAAAGTACCACTTCTATCTAGCTAGGCATTCGCTTCCTCCACATTCATCAGTCTCTTCATACTTACATACTCGCCGGTTTCGAGTACTCTTGACGTTCACATCCTAGACTGCACGATCGATTAATCTAGTATTGCTCAGAACAATAACTTAGTTATTGTTCTGAGTAGTATAGTTATAAAACGAATGTTATGCTTGTCAAAGCTCAAGCTTCAATCAACCACTATTTCTTTTCCCGCTTTAGTGGATTTAATGATTTACTTCATAAATTCTCAACTTTGATTGGACAAAACTCTCCATCTGAAATTAGTTCACCAATCACAGGTTGAGTTCAATGGCCGGAAGACGGAAGTGCAGCTGATAGATTAGAGTAATCTTTGACAGATGTGTCGTGCTGGTGTGTGTGGCGTCTACTATTCTATTTATCTTTAGAAATTTGCTATTATTTACTGATTTTATACTCGATCGTTTTTCAGAGATGTGTTAAAATTTAAGGTTAACGTTATTAAGTTTAATTATTAATTCCTTAGATCCAAAAGAAAGCGTTAGAAGTGCAAGTCTTTTGTTTTAGAAATATGGACCGTAACAATATGAGGTAAGGACATTTCATTTTGCTTATTAGAAGTCTCGGATTTTATTCAAATAATCTCATAACCGTTGGTTTATTAATTGTCGCTGCTTTGTTCACAATGCTCGTAATTTTTATACCTAATTATAGCTTAAAACAATGGATTTTGATTAAGCGATTTGCTTAATTTGATCTAAATTAATATTATTTATTCAGTATACCGTACAAATATGTATTTGCTCTCAATACGTGTCGATACGACAGCATTCACTTTGGTAGTTTGGTACTTAGAGTATGGACTAGCTTTGTACAATGTATTAATATGTTTTGTTAATCTTATTACTATTTTGTGTATCAACAATGAAGCGCGTCTATATTAATTGGTTGGTGTTTTATCTAGCAGTTTCAAATGATCTCTATTAGCTAAAATAGTTATTAAAAGACCTTGATTCCTAGATAACTTTTGTATGTACACAATGACATTATGTTTTGTTTAGACAAAAACATTACATCAGAAAAAAACGTTAGACTTAAATATTATATATTTTAGGATATATTCAGAAACAAAATGGACATTTTAAATTGAAAATACACATACACTGTATCATCACACTGAGTCTCTAAGGGGGTAAGCAGGTGGGCGGAGGCAACAAGTTCCATTGGAGTATAGGTTTGTTAGAGTAAAGAAAGTATGAGATCCCTGCAAGGTCTGCAATGAGTGACTGAAACCCCTGGTATTGTGAACATCTATAGGCAGCGGTAACGGCTTACCGTCAGGCAGGTCACCTGCTTGTTGCCACCCCAGCAATGTACAAAAAAAAGTTTCTTGGTTCAATATGAAACTGACACTCCTATTTTATAATTATAGTTATCATACGTTTCTAGATGCAATTGTATGTATAACTCAAAACTTTACAATAGGGTAGCTGAAATAGGCATCCACTTGCCAATTAGCCTATAATCATAAATATCATCAGACTAAGGCTCTCACGGGGGAAGGTAGAGAGAGAAGAACGCCAGTTCTCTCTAAATTTCTGACAGACCTTTGTACAATCAATCCAATTAAGTCAAATTGAAATATTAAGAGCCGTGGCGGCCGAGTGGTTCGGGCAGTTGCCTGCGACGCAGAGGTCGCAAGTTCGAATCCCGACTGTACCAATGAG
>JACCPG010000987.1:0-107674 GCA_016069955.1 Drepana arcuata | reverse complement strand
TACCGTCGAGATTGGACCTTGAAACTGACGGATTATTTCTGTCCCAGTCAGTCCAAAATAGATATCCAGCCCGAGGATGAACGGCTATACCGCGAGGTTTCATTAGCACCCTGGAATCCAGGATAGTAACTCTCATTCGACCTTCATTGGACAAATCTGTGCGGACTGCCTCGATCTTCTTTCTCATGCCATCAACGAAGAACAAAACATTTGAGATCCAGTCCAACGCCATCCCTTCAATGCTAGCCAGGTCTGTCCCGACAAGAACCTCCTCAGCAGACCCATTGGCAAAGCATTGCCGCTTTATCTTATCCAGTTCTATGTCCGCCCAGTAGATACAGTTGTTTTTCATGTCAAACTCCATGGTGACTATATTCTTCTGGTTCCTTACTGGATATACAATTTTCCTCGTGGATAGATCAATAATTGCAATTTTGTCCCTTAAAGCCACCAGCATAAACTCGAGTGGTTCATCGATGGGGCACGGGATCGTGTCTGGAGCGTAGGCCATGTATCCGGAGATGGTACACATGTCCCCATCAATTTTTCTGTATCCCTTTGTCCGTTTATAGAACTGTCCCGGGCGGCAATCGTTGGGGATCGCGTAAGGATCGTATACGGCCGTCTTGTTCCTGATACATTCGTTACCGGTCGAGAGCATGAATCCGAAGTCGCATTCAAAGTCGCGTCTATTGCACTCACATACTTCTTTCTTAACAGGCCTGTCGTAGTTGATGCCGTTGTAGCAGTTAGTGTGTGCTAGACGTCGTTGGAAGGTATTCCTCGAACCAAGAACACATGACAGAGAGGAGTTGGGCGGAGAAGGCGACCAGAACTTGTAGTCGTCCGGGGTGCAGTTACGTGGGAAAGTGTTCCGAAGGTCAGTTGTGATAATAATCCACTGGTGTTGGTCGTTAGCGGAGCCAAACATAGTGAACGTTGTCGTATTCTCACCAGGCTCGGTCATCAGCCCGTATATGCGTAGGTCGTCGGCATTGAACCTAGAATTACACGATAGATTAGTAACTGCATAATTTAATTGATAAGGCGTTATTGTACTCGACTTACTGATAAGAATTCCATTCAATGCCCTCATTAGTAGAGTACAGTATCTTCCTGGTCTCGCCTCGGGACTTGAAGTATTTGACGGCGACAAGTACACCACCGTGGTCGCCGTAGTTGAAGAAATAGTAATCTTTCAGTATCCTCTTCCATGTTAGGCCAGCGTCTCTACTCAGATAAACGCCGGGAATACCTTTCAACGACTTGCCCATTACTCCTGTAGCCATTATTACACCGGGCGCTGATTTAGAGCTCATAATGTTTGCTGACCTGAGAACAAATTCATCTTCATAATACCAACTTAGTAATACGCAACGTATAACATATACATTAAAAATATTATAGTAACAACATTTGCGATGGCTAATGTAATAAGCTTTTGAACTACCGTACCACGACATGCTATTGCTATCATAATACAAGAGTGTGAATGAGACATAGATCTGTCCCTTAATCATTCTTAACATATATACATTTTTAGATCCTTAGCACTTATTCAAATACCGATTTACCCGGGCTCCACTATGCTGATGCTATTATAAGCATAAATCAAGAACATTTATGGGGCATATGTAAATATCTCCCTTTCACAGTCTTGAATTATGGCAATAACACGACATTATATACGGCTCCTGGTCTTCACAAAATGTATTGGATTTGACCAAATAAATATGTTAGTTACAAATCGTTAATATACACATAATCAAAACTAAAAGCTTTAAACACAATGGAATTAAAATAATAAATACCGAATAAATATTATGTGCCAAATCTACCTTGTTATCGTCTTCGTCATTATAAATACAGGATGTAACGCAAAGAAAGGCCTTTGTCGTCGGGCTGTCTAAGCATATAATAGTAAGTATTATATATAATAATAGTAATTATAATATAGCAATGGAGCATAAATTTAGCTTTCTAATGTACCAAATGACTTATAGGGTGGGGGGGCTTAAGAAGTAAGTTCCCCACATAACCTGAGACGCGATAAGGAATATCATTCGATTGTTGTGAATGTTTAAAACTCAATTTTATTTATAAGGGCAAAAGCTTCAAAGTCAATGTACAAAAAATTTAAATAGTCAGACATAATATCAAAAATGGCCAATATACGTTGATTATAAGCTATACCTGCAGTTTGCTCCGTTACACTCTGTATTATTGTCTAACGAACGAGATAACCGTAGAGTCAAACGTGAATAAGTAATCAAAATTTGTTAGGGCGGGATAATACATGAGTGCAAATAAATACATCTACATGATAATGCATTAAATGTGAAAAGCTAAGTCCACGATTATTAATTACCTCACGCCATTGGTTACATTTCCCGGGGGGCTGTAAACAAGGTAATGTAACTTTATGTGACATTCAAAACATATTGCTATCATTTCACGTATCACGGGTGCCGAATACGAGAAATAACGGACCGACTTTTTTTATATTTTGAAGGTACATGGCCAGAATATAAAATTAAAACCATTACTTCAATAATAAGACCCTGGCTCCCTTATGAATATCGTATAATCGACAAACGGTTCGAAATAACCTTTTCAGATGAATCAGCAAGAAACCTAAACAAGTATCTGTCTATTTGGTTTAAGAATACCTAATCCTATTAATTCACAGAAGACATACACACATTACCGTTTTTCGGGAAAATATGGAACTATATATGTCAGAATGAACTACATATGTCAGAACTATACTTCATTACACATTTGTTTTAGTCAATGCACCTGGAATTCTTACCGGAATTTCGCAGTTTGTTTATTTGGCATTAAGAGGCAAATTCCGAAACCTCAAATTTACAATTATGAATTGTAATACAATAATTCAATGTTATTTTCTAATTACGTCTGGTGTCACATAAATGTTCAAATGTAATGTAAACGTAAATGTATTGAAGTATTGAAATCCCCAAAAACAAAACCAGATTTGATCCAAAAGTCTCAGAAAATAGTACAGTTGCTCAAATGACATACTAAGTGGTAAATTAATTTTTTACTTTATTTACGCGAACTACGTTTTATATTTTTTTAGTGTCATTAATAGTTTCAGAAAAACATAAACATAACCATGTTTCATAGTCATATTACCCCCTTTTAATAATGTTGGAAATTTTTGTTTTCCATAATACCGACAATTTCTAGAAGACAACTTTTACTATGTTCTGAGACACCTGTATAGTTAGATCAAGCAATGGATTACTGAACCTCTAAATGAGAACCCTTTATGTTATAAAGCCCCAAGCAACTTATAGATCAGCCTTAACTCGGTAAATTGATTATTCGGGACTGAAATACATACATTAAAAAAAACGTAATTATAAATAATTAACCCATTACCCAAATCACAGAATCAAAATTACATCTTAGAGCGTAATACGGAAAGAGAAGTCTTCAAAAGTTGTTCACTAATAGCAATGACCAAAAAGACTGACAAACAAAACAGGATTTTAAAGGTGATTCCCAAATTACCACATTCATATTTTAAACCATCAAATCACGATTTGTATGTATTTTGTATTTACGCCAAAATCATAGGATAATTTGAAGCATAAACAAGTTGACAAAACCTTTGCTGTCCTTGTTGTATGACCATACCTGAAGGTGACGGAATAATTTGGATTTTTTTTTTGTATTAAAATTATGCTATAAGTATAGTCTGAATAAGCGGGTACCGTAGCCTGTAAGAGTACGCAATACCCGAGGTACCTACAAACCACTTATTCGTTGCCGAGTCAGCCACTTATGTCGAGTTGCTTTCGTTAGCAGCTTAAGATACTTTTGCAATAAGTTCTGAAAACCTGACTCGCCGCAGGATCCCAACACTAAAAAAAGCTAGCTAAAACTAGCTACACCAAATTTTATTACTCATTGTTTTTTTCTGGATTTTTTTCATTCCATTCAATCTATCTCTAGTGAATATAATAGTTCGGGCAAGATTGAGTAACAAACATCCTTACAACCTTTCACATTTATAATAAAAAAAGTGTAACCAAATACGCTCCACTATTGCGCAACATGGTGCGCCGTTTGCTTGAGAATTGTTTTAATAGTAGACGTCCTTCCACGGACATTTTAATGGTAGTAATACTTAGGTATATTATTTATAAATTTAAATCAATTCCAGCTTATTCAAGACTATTTACTAATAGAGAATAACAAGATACGACATTACCAACATCGCTTTCAATTATCTGTCTAAAAAAGATATCTCAGACAAGGAAAGGTCACACAAACAACAAACAAGGTTTATCAAACGATTCTCTCACGTTTCCTTAGAATTGCATTATCTATCATAGCGCTTAAAACTAAGTTCTTAAAGCATATATTTCCATGAAAAATATTTTGGACACAAATACATTTTGGTATAAACATAATTATTATGTAAATAATTTACCTCGTAACCGGATACAGTTGACTAAATTTCTGGCACAAATGGAGACTGCATGAATTCTCGATATGACAGCTAAGAGGTTTACCTGATGGAAAATCTTTGTGTTATACAAGCTATAAATGTATCGATGTTTGGTGTAACTGTTAGTAATGAGGTCGTGATAGGAACCCTGGAAGTAGCACCAGCAACTAAATAGTTGAAGAATGAGCATATGTAACGGTCTGACACCTTATGCAGAGGATAATGTGCCAATAAAGGGTTTGTTAAAAGAAATATTTATGTACTGTGTGAACATGAATAGAACTTCAATTTTATGGATACAGAAATGACGTCAGATAGAAATGTATGAAAAAGAAAATATATTACTAGGAAGGTGAAACGACGATATGTTTTGATAGTGCGAAGGTCAAATGGCAGTCGCCTCGTGGTGTAATTATCTGATAAAAGTTCGAATGCTGACCCCGGCAATTTTTGGGATAAGGCGAAGTTCTCAGTTACTACGCTGACGCTATGAATACGCTATCAGAGCAACTACTATATATCATTTTAAAGATACCTAAATTACAAACTCATACTTTGTTAAAAAAATACTTATGGATTTTGCAAACAAGTCAACCTTGATTTTGTAGCAACTCTTAAATTGAACACAGGGTTTATCAAAGCATGCAACTATAATCGTAATCCAAGAATGCTCAACAGATTCAGATACACGACTCTATAGAAATGTCCGTTTCGTACTCATATTTTCGTTAATGCATCTAATATACCTCTGGCGGAAAGTGGGTGTGTGGGTATTACCGATACACCTCTGCCTACCCCTTCGGGGACCCTTGTAGGAAGGCGTGAGGATATATTATATATTTATAAAATATTTTTGAAAGTTTCTTTCTGTATTTTTTCACATTATCGACAGGTAAGATTGTTTTTATATACGTTACCCGAGTAATAATCAAATATAAGTTATAATTCATAGATGGATTACGACATAAAATCAATATCTTTGGGCTATGGGTAACTCATTGCGGTAGTCATAATTATGCAAATTACAGAATTCATGAATGTGTATTCTTTGGAAGCATGTTCAGGCGAGATGGAAAGTATGAAAAACATATTAAAAGAAAGATAACTGCCTCTAATAAAGTGAATGAGACCAGGACGATGTTGATGGGCAGAAAAAGTCAGGGCAAGAATGCTCGTGTAGCTGATCACAACGCGAAATTGGTGCCCGCTTTATTAAGATTAATTCAAATTAAGATTCGCTTACCATTTTCATCCTCTGTTGGTGGATTGATAGGTGACCACGTGACGCCGTGGTCAAAAGTGATCAAGGACACTAGATGCTCTGGCCCCACATTGGTCACCGGGGCAGTCTCCACTCGCGACGCTATGTAGATACCATGCAGACCTTCAACGCGGTACAGGTCGGTGAAAGGATCTTCGGTTACATCCCTGAAAACGAAACGACTCTAGTCTTACGACGTTATTTTTAAAAGTTGTCATGAACGGTTTCAATAATCAAAATCAAAATATTTTTATTTCACATAGGCCTAGATGGGCACTTATAAAACGTCGAAAAAGGTGCACAGTTCGGGTCGGTCGTTTCCATGGAGAAGAACCGGCAAGAAACTCCACGGTAATGAAGTTACAGTGGTGAAACTAAGGAAACATCGTAGAAGAAATTTAAAGGAGTTTGTAAATTCTTACTTGAGGGACAGTTACAGTCATCTAGCGCATTAGCCTTTTATCGTAACATCGGTGAAAAGAGAGCTGTTACACCATTTTCACCCTTATGCGAACCCTTAAGCGAAGACGTCAAAATAATCAACAAAAATTCGTACACGAATGCTCAAATTATTTCGGTTCATTCGTAAGAACTTTGTGAATCTATGAGAACATAGAGTAGCATAATCTCTTGCGATTAAGGTCGAAATGACGTAAGCTGTCACAATCTCTCAAATAGTCTAATGTTAGATGCCCTTAGTATTTCTTCGAACATCAGTCTCCATTAGATGACCTTACAAAAGCCCTTGTTTTCGTTTTGTCTTAGTTGGCCGCGCGTTAGGTGGTGACGGGGGGATATAAATATGTATGTATTTTTTTATAAATATGTCTTGAATAATATATTATATAAAAATAAAAAATAATTAAAACAAGGCTTTTTATAAACTTACTCCAACCAGCTGTCCCTCCAATTACCATCGGGGAAGTAACAAAGAATCTGCTCCAAGCTCAGAACAAAGTTGTATTGCGTGAAGTTCCTGCTTATTTCTGACACATACAGGTTGGCTAGGTAATTTGTGTGCATAACAGAGACGAAGATACGTTTGTCAGTGACGTCTGCGATTTGGAACTTCTTCAGGTCTAGCTCAGTTTGGAACTCTGCTTTATAGAATGGTCCCCTTTGATGCGATATGTACAGATGCAAGTTGTATCGCTGGAACAATGATCGACATGGTAATAATAATATAATATTAATATACATAATAAATAAAGAATATATCCTCACGCGTTCCCACTAGAATCCCCGAAGTGGTACGCAGAAGTGTAATACCCACACACCCACTTTCCGCCAGAGACATATTTTAGGTGCCAACGTGACAGATGGCGAGTCGCCATTGCCTTGCATACGCCTTTGAATTGCTTCTCAGACGTATGCAGGTTTCCTCTCAATGTTTTCCTTCACTGTAAAGTAACTAGTTACTGTACTTAAGTTCAGAAAAACTCATTGGTACAGTCGGGGTTCGAACTTGCGATCTTGCTTATTCGTCCATGAATACAGCACACATGTTTGAATTGATAGCGTCCAACTGGGTAATTAAACTTATTTCAATGTTAGGTAACGTTAAATAACTTCCGATTCGAAAGTGGGACATATATTTTAATGCCTGCGCTAAGCCGGTTTCGAAAGTCATAAATACATTTTAGATAAAACGCTTCCTAAAACGCTTCCATACTTGACAAATTGGAATTTTAAGGTACTTAGAAACACGATAAGGGTATATTTTCCAGAAGATTCACAATTCAAGAGAATAGAAACAATTACAAAGAACAGAAAACCGTATTCACAATTTCCACAGCTGGTGCGACTGTCTAGCTGATTCATACCATATTAAGTATGAATCATTGTTGTATAGTGTTTGTCAATGTTTTAATACATACATATATATCATCACACACGCCCCAATTTTTTTAATAATGCGTGATAACTTAGAAAATTGTTCAAGAGTAATTAGTCACACCACGAGCTTGCCGGTGAAAGTAAACATCGAGAGGTAATCTTCACACGTTTGAGAAGAAATTCAAAGACGTATGTAAACCTTCCCTGTAATATACCTTAATCGTGCTTGAGAAACTGCGATGGACCTTACCATCTGTCAAGTGTGCAACTAAATTATCCCCGGCGAAATGTGGGTGTATGGAACACTTGAAGTCATTTTTAAGAATATCTTATTAATCCATTAGTTTTTTTGAACCCAACCCTTAACGCAGAAACAGAAATCGTTGGCAAATATTTGTATATTAAATTTGATGACGCGTTTAGTTCCGTAGTCGTTCATATCAAAGTAACTCGTGGAAATAGTATGCGTCACTATAGACCATCATTTGAATAACTTATCAATTTACAAAGTGAACTTTGTTTTCATGGATCATGATTCGATCAGGTCATTTAACTGCAACTGCAGTCGTGCTTTAGAAACAGCGACGGACTCGCCATCCGTCACGTTAGAACCTAAATATATCTCCTGCGAAAGAGTCGTTATATACTCTGCCTACCAGTTCGGGAACCCTTGTGGAAAGGCGTGACGACATACATATACCAAATAAAGACACAATTAAAACATTAACCCTAATAAATGTTCCATTAGAAAATACAATACTATACTATAGTACTACAATTAATGAGACATACAAACCAATAAAACTAAATATTGCAACGAATCGAACATAATGGGCGTAGTTTGATTTGTACATACGCAACCTGATCGAGGGTAATCGAATACCGCGAGGTAGCTAATTGGGTCATTGAGTCCATATATCATATTACGTATAATACGACATAACGGAGTTAGAATAAACTAGTCTACAGAAAGTATAAAAAGATATCTTTTTCTACTTTACCTACCTTATACCTACCTAGGTACTAATAGTATATCTTCACGCCTTCCCACAAGTGTCCCCGAAGGGTTAAGCAGATGTACAGTAACTCACCTCTTTTTCGCCGCAAATACTTCTTTGAGTAAATATTCATACAAATATTGCACGAAAAATATGCGTATTTAGGAAACCCGCAAATCCACTGGTGTAAGGGTATAAGGAAGGCATGTTACTTTCGTTTCGATATATAGAAATGATGAGTGAGAAGAGTATGACGAAACGGAGAATATATAAAGACATAGGGACAATTCCACACAAAATTACCTAGCGCCAAATGAAGCAAAGCATGTTTTATGGTAACTAGTCATCTATATCTTTTTATAGGTGCATGCATAGGTGTACCAAGACTAAGGTAATCTAACTCGTGTTCAATACACAAATATCTGCCCTAAGCGTGATCGAACCCGCGACCTTAAGTTTCGCAGTCAGGAGCATTAACCGTTAGACCAGACGGCCGTCAATACAGAAATGTGTAGATCACTCTTGCGCTAAAGGATGAGAACGTCAAGAGTGGTCGAAACCGGCGGGCATGCATGAACATAATGTATAAGCATCTCTGCACTCTATCAGGCTACTCCGTGAGGCACTAGGTGTGATTATATGAACGTATGTATGTAATTAAATCCCTAGTTATTATATTCACACAAATCCTAGTTATCATCACACCGTATTATTATAAGAAATTAAACTTAGGTCATATAATTATGAATCACAAGGCAAAGGCAAGGCAATGAATAACAACATTATTATTAGGTAGTATTCTTTATGTTATATGAAATATTGTTGTATGAAATTCAGGCCAATGGACACGACACGAAGTATGTTTTATATATATATATATATATATATATATATATTGATTATACACAGTACATATATTACTACTCTAAAACTTATTAGATTATAGATATTTACTATCATCGTGTGTGTTCCCCGTCAAACCTTGCTTCCGTATTCCTATACGGCGAAAGGTTTTCTAGAGGAAGGAAAGTTCTAACAGGCAAACGAATACAGTAACCAAAAAAATATTTTAGTACTGCTTCTCAGACGTTGCAGTTCCTCTCAATGATTTCCTTCACAGTTAATAAGCTCATGGTGAGACTAATCACTGTACTTAAGTTCAAAAAACTCATTAGTGCAGTTGGGATTCGAACTTGCGACCTTTGTGTCGCAGCAACTACTCGCAATACTCTGCCACCACGGCAGTAACATAAATGATAAGCAAGAGTAAAACTAAAAAATACGTTTAATTGCTATATCTGAAGGATAAAAGCGCTTTGACTTACCGATTCGTCACATGTGTGTATATGCATAAGGAACAAAAACCGAACATCATACAAAAAAGAGACGCCAACAGGAAAAGTATCAAAAACTAGTTACACTTCGTAACCAATCAATGATAGATGAATAGACATTATCAATCGTGACTCTACACGATTTTTACGTTAATAGGTATAACCAAGACTACGCGGTATGTCAAAATTTTATCCTTGGATTTCCGTCAAATAATATTAATAATAAATGGTTGCCAGATTTTACACAACCATTTGACTTTCGAAACTAATTTTAATCACCCTGAGTCCCTCCAGCGTAGAGTAAGAGAGATATAGTAGAGCGGAAATACTTAAACATCTCATGTTTGAAAACACTGACGAATGTCGAAGAATCTGTAAAGGAAAACACGGGTGTGATGTATAGTACATACATACTATATCACTAACAATTTTATAGAATTGTAGGTACCTACCAAAAGAACCGACACACAGATGGCATAAATTGAGTGAACGTTTGCACACAGCAAACATTCACTAAACAATGGAAGTATATCAGCCTTATCGAAAGATCCATTGAACTTTAAACAAGACCCAGTTGTAATAGTTGGAGAAACAACGATTGCATTGATACATACATACGTTAGCGACAATGTAATATCGCCAGGGACCCCGAGGTGTGTAGGTAATTTGTCACGAACGATCCAGAATGGAGGTCCGACAGACGGAGGGACAATTTGTGCGTATTATTCACTTTACAAGCCACTTCCTTGCGACGAATGCAGTTGGGATTGGCTGCTGTATGATGGGACAGAGGTTTGTACCTAAAGTAATGATAAACACACGTGCATATATCGGGCCGCGCAAGGACGGGAACGTCAAGAGTACTCGAAACCGTCGAGCATGTATGAAGAGACTGATGAATGTGGACGAAGAGAAAGAGCTATGCAAGTCTAGATAGAACTGGCGCTCTATACTCCCTGCCTACCCCTTTAGGGACTTGGCGTGATGATATGTATGTATGTATACATATATTAGATTTATACAACCACTACTTCCCATTTGTACCTCGAGAATACATTTCGTTTTGAATTACGACGGCTGTGAATCTCATAAGAATTCACAATTATCAGTTTCTTTTTATGATTAATCTCAAATCAATCTCAAAGCGAATATAATGTTTTTACTTCCTTTCGTTGTTCCCTATCACATATTTGAGTCACTGTCTTATTCACTAATTGTTCACACGAGTTTCACGGTGAAGAGCCCATCGAGAGGAATGTTTTTAAGAAAAAATATAAAGAAGTATGTTTACTTGTACTAGAGAAACTTTAGTCTGACTCGCCATCTATCACATAAGCATCTCCATGTTTGAACGGGGCTAAAACCGGGATACTTGTGGGAGGGCCCGAAGATATACTCAAACTCAAATGCAGAACTCAAATTTTACGTGATAGATTATATTGTTTGTTCTTCTTTTTATACCACCAACCAATCGGGATCAAAATCAGTTCTGCATGCAATAGTTTTAAGTATATCGGGCCCTTCAGTCTCCGTCTGCCAGTACCTACAACCATTCTATACGGAGTTCTGAAGCCGACCTCTCCGCTGCATAACAACACTACCCAGGACCAGTGAATTTTGGATGCGTTCTATTAAAGTGTGAGGTACTGTCCCAGTTGAAATCCTTTGACGGATATCGAAGGTCAAGCCTCCTACAGCGCCAACAGTTGCCCAAACTCGCCTATATAAAATAAATAACCTTTTGAATATTAAAATAGCCCTTATCATCAACACCCAAAACTAACAATGAACAACAACGTCAACAACACATCGCGATATCAGACAAGAAACACAACTTAGGTAAATGTTTGATTAGAAATAGGTCAAGCGAGGATCGATAGAGCGTCATTATGAATAACGGTAGCCTGCTATACATATATATGTGTAGCGTGCTATACATATATATGTGTTTGTACTTTCTACTTGAGGTGTAATGTCTGATAACAAAGTAATAGGATAAGGCGACAAATTTAGTCGAACACAAAGTGTGTAGACTACTTTCGACCTAAGCTCGTAAATAATAAAATCTGTTTTATCATACCAGACGTATAGGACGATAACGGAAATAAATCACAGACAGACAAATTTATTAATACAATTTCGGCGGTTACTCATAATTTAAGGTACTCGAGAAGAAGCCTGCCGAAGCATATAGAAATAACTCATCCTATTTATACACATCCTATTTTATCTATTATATTCTACTAATATTATGTATTATAAATGGGAATGACTGTCACCCAATCACGCCAGAACGACTGGATGGATTGAGATGAATTTAGCACATAGATAGATTTTTAAATGGATAACGCATGATATGTTATTATACACATATATGCACCTCTGCCTACCCGTTCGAGGACCCTTATGAGAAGTCGAGAGGATATGTTTTACTTCAGAAAAATCTACCAACGAAATCTTAAAACGAAAAGCGTAAAATTTTATTTCACAACCAGTAGAATATGCGTCAGTCTTAGTTAATATAGGGTAAACTTGTAAGTCGCATTGGTGAATAACAATATCTTGGTTTAAATATAAATAGTGACACATTAACATGACACAGATAGAACGTAATATTTTTTAATATAGACTAACTGTACCCCATGCTTTCACCCTTAATGTTTGCAAACAAACATGCGGTCCGCCTGATGGTAAGCGGTTACCGCCGCCTATGGCGCTTGCAACACCAGGGGTATCACTCGCGCGTTGCCGACCCTGCAGGAATCTTTTCACACCCTTCTTGTTTTTTTCCATCTGGATAACATATCCCATGTGTTGATCCAGCTAATAATCTATCCCTGTGCCAAATATCATCCAACTCCGTTCGATAAATTTTGCATGAAGGAGAAACAAACATCCTAAGAGACATTGTATACTTACCTACTTACTTTCTTCTGGTTATTGTAATGTAAAGAAAATATGTAACAAAATGATCTTGGTTGTTTGTTCACCTTTTACGCAAAAAACCACAGAATGGAATTCAATTTATTACATTTGGCACGAAATTACAAATTAATTGTTACAAAGAGAGTAATCTTAGTAAATAGATTTTCGACACAAAAATATTGAAAAATTGGAGCCCACCCCATACCAGGATAATGTTGCCAATTGGCTATACAATACATAACCATGGCGACTTGAGTGGTAAACATTATATCGGGCCATTCGTTCTACATAACGGGAGCCTCTACAGGTGACCGAGACTCTATGCCATATTATTATACTATTGTACACGATTGAAATTGCTCAATAATCATAGTATTTATGAGGAAAAAACTGCGGTGACCGAATGGTTCGAGTTGCCTGCAATACAAAGACTGCATGTTCAAAACCTGTTTAGATAATGCCATCCTCGAAGATGCTCCTTACTGTTTTTCCTTATAGTTTATAGTGTAAGTGTGCAACCTTCCACTAATGTATTATCGGTACGCAATGGTTACCTATGATTGCACACGCACACTACAATTAATAGACTCTGGTCATACTCCCCGCATCCCGCGACCCCCTCGACTAGAAATTGGTGGAGCGCGTCTTCGTGGATTGTACTCATAGGTAATCAATGTGTACTGATAAACTCAAAAATTTGTGGAAGGTTGCACACTTGAACTATATACATACAATAAACTCTAGGGAAGAATGGCGCGTATTCGTGGATGGCACTATCTATATTAAAGAGTTTGTATAATAAAATTTCGACATTTTTGAATTTAAAGACGGCAGAACCATTGGGCACAGCTAGTCTATACTAATATTATAAAGAGGAAAGATTTGTATGTAAGTATGTTTGTAAGGAATTGGCTCAAAAACTACTGGACCGATTTAAAAAATTATTTCATTTATTTAATGCTACATTATCACTGATTAATATAGGCTATTTCAATTGCAAAAAAAGACATAATGCCGAAAAGTTTAAAAAATAAATGTCCACCCGTGCGTAGTCGGGACGGGCCGCTAGTAAATAATATAATAACATAGCTCACCTCCTTGGATTGTCTGGTTACAAACATGAAGTCTCCTTTAATTTGGAAATCCTTGGCATCTTCAAAGAGCACGTCTGCATTCGACAGTTCCGTGGGATCGCTGGCGCTGAAGATCGTGCTCATCAAGTTCGGCTTCCATCGCTCTACGTAGAACACCCTTGGAAATCCAGGACCGGACGACCAGAAGAAGGTCTTGACGAAACTTTGAATCATTTTGAACGATTTACCGCCATCCAAAGTAAGGTAGAGCTAAAACAAACAGGTATTTACCTAGGCGTGTCGATGTTTTGGGCGACAAAAAAAAAATTTGGTTGAAACTTTATATATTATGCATTTATGAATATTTGACTAATGGTTGTGTCATAACATTCAATACCACTTCGAAAATGTTTTAATTAAATAAAATACGTCTGTCTGCTACGATTTCCTGCTTAAGCCACTTTGACAGTTTGAGAGACGCTTGAGAAAAACATAAGCATACTCTTTATCGCGAAGCGAAAGTCTCTCTCGAACGAACGAAGACGCGGGCAGTAGCTAGTGTATGCAATGTAATACATGGACATTTCAATCAAGTGGTTTCGTGCCAACTTTTGAAGTGCGCAGTGTCACTGAATGAAATTCATAAATATTCAACTTACAAACTAAGAATGCCATATCAACGTTAAGTAACATCGATTAAGCTGTTGCAACCAATATACAAATTTTGATTACAATTATCAATTGCGGAATTAATAAATGGTATGAAAGATTTTAAAGATTCGATTTGAATCCTACAAATGGCTTGTGATCGCCTGCCTGCATTCGTTACAAATATCCCGAGTAGAAATGAGTGGAATCACTTTAGTGGCATTTTGTCGTATGTAATTCGGTCAGTACGGCGCCTCCCAAAAGACATATAACACCATCCCCAGTGGAACAAAGGATTATTATAAGGCGGCCATTTTCTCCCTTATTAGGAGTAATATGTAAAATGATATACCTGATATTGATACGAAATGACGTAATCATTATCTTTGCTTACTTACTTTCTTATTACTATCCACTTTATCCAGTATGACGTATTTGTTGGGATATTCTTCGTCGAAGGCCAGTTCGCTCGGGCTAAAGGTCAGGTCTGATCTGTGGATAGTGCGCCCATTGTCGCTTGTATAGAAAAGCTTTTTGTTCGAAGAGTCCACAAACACGCACTAGAAAGGAAATTAAATTCATTCACACGACACACACTTTACATGCCCAAAAAAATGTATGTATTCACTATTTGGAAAATATTATCAACCACCTACAATAGCCGTCTGATTCAGTGGACATAGCCCCCAGCTGTGTGTGTATGTGTAGTGTGTGCGAACATACCACAGTATAATATATCGTTAAATGTAACAATGTATGACGAATAGAAATCCGAAGTAACTTGATAAATAAATTAACTTTTTTTTAATATTGAGGGTAATGTGTTTCAGGCTTACGTCCTAATATTCCTCATAATACTCCTAATTGTTATTCTTCATGCGGTAATCTCTAAGAATTTTTACGAATACGCAGAATTAGTTTCTTTGACCGCGCTAAATCAGGTACCAAGGTGAACTGCATATCCAATTAAAAAACTTATTGCATTGGATGGCCACTAATATGAGAAAGGCTACTAATATTCTAAATGCAAAAGTTTGTGGTGATGTATGTATGTTATTTAATCATGACAGAGCGGTTGAATCTAATGCAAAATGCATTAGATTAAAGTTGGCACAGAGATTTATTTGGATGAGGATTAATTCACCCAGAACATGTTTTATAGTAGAAAAATCTATATAAAAATGATCGCAAATCTTACGCGGGTAAAACAGTACTTACGGCACAGTTAGTATATTTATTAAGTATGGTACTACGACCGTTCAAAGTGCACATTGCGTATGGAACTATTACCGTTCAAAGTGCTTGTTTAACGTATACATTATAATAATAATAAAATTTGAGCACAAATTGGTTACATGTTATGGTATAGGTAGGTTAGGTATAGGTATAGGTATTTAGTCCAGAAGCAAGTTAAATAACTAAGTTAACAAATTAGAGATATTTTAAATTTATACACTCAACTTAGTTGTCAGAGTAGGTAGTTAGTACATTCACTGCAATACAAATAGTTTTGGTTAATAAGTGGCTCTGAATATAAAAATGTCATGTTCAAGTCCTATAAGTGTGTGAGTGCAGGTTTAAACTCATAACTGCGGCGATGAGTGAATGAGCCAAAGTACGGTGAACTTAAGTAGTAATTTGACACGCCATAAGTTTTACCCTAAATCAAAACATCGTAAAGAAACTCGCCTAGGAGCAAAAAATACTCAAAATATTTATTAGACGCAGTGTGAAGCTTTAATATCAGGAAACACGAAACCAATTTATAAAAATCATTTTTTAATTAGATTGCCCGCTTATTGTGGTAGGCAGGCTCAATCATCATGCGATGCCAAGCGAAGTTCTTGTGTCATATATTATGGATTGAACGCGGGTGGAACTAAGGGGCACAGTTACTCGTAATTCTATGCGATATTTGGATCAAAATCAATCAAAATCTTTTTATTTCACATAGGCCTAGGTGGGCACTTATAAAACGACGAAAAAGAAGCACGGATCAAAAGGTTAGACTTCTTATACTACAAAATAATCTAGTTAAACAGTGTTATAAGTAATACCTACAGCGCATTTCTTTACGTCTTAAATAGTAACATTTGTAAATTTGTTAATAAATAAAATCTAGATGTTGAGCGTTCTGCCTGCAACAGGTGATTTTTTTATTTGTAGTTAGGTAAGAAGTACATTATAATTATTAATTTTAATGAGTTTCAACTTCAACCACCACTATGTTCAAAAAAATTACACAATAATATGTCAGTGCGCATGCCACAAAATGGGCAAAATAGGCAGATTATTTGTAAATTTCTTAATAAGGCAAAAGTCTGTCGCCGATTTTCAGACGCGACTTGACATATAACTTAGAATTTCTTCTCGTAGGCATGCTCTCAGAATTCTTCACTTGTTTTACGTTAACGAATGCTTACAAATTATTGTAAATAAGTCCACAAATAATATGTGAATTTTTGATGAAGGTTGCACTGATTATTTTTATTCAAGACTTTATAGATATAAACAGTGAAGTCACAAGGCACACTTTCGCTTGTTTCGATTATGTTATACGTAATTTATTTGCTATTATAAAAAAAACTTGTGTTCCTGTTCATCCCTACACAAATGAATGTTCATCAAAAGTGTTATTAATTAAACCCATAAAATCAGTCTGAAGCAGATAATATGAATCATTGTCATATGCTTTCATGAAAACAAAATGTAAGTTATCAAAATTATCTTAATAGCTTATCATTTGTACACACAATAACAATAGGTTATTTTTATAATCTTTCATTACACTGAAGGCCCTTTGTTTTATGAACATATTTATTAACTATCCACTATTTGGTTTTATTTTTTAAATAGGCAATTCTAGTCTCAAGTAACATGTTATTTTCGCTTAAGCTCCTGGTCATATCCATTTAAATATGTATAACTGAGTATGCCCTATGGTTTTACATGTGTATAATTTCATGAAAGAGGATGAAGCAAAAGAAGTATGTAAGGATCGTAGCAAGTGGAAAGAAGTGGTCTCTGCCTACAACTTTGCCATTCATAATATTTTATCAAATAGGACAGAAGTTCAATTGCATCCATAACTTTCTTTCTACTTTAAGGATACTCACAAATTGAGGATATTTTGGATGGTTGAAAAACTTATCCAGCTGTGCATATCCACTGTCTGGCAAATCTCCAAGTTTGAAGCTCTCCGTTTTGTTGGTGAAATTCTTGCCATAGTCATAGGATATGAAGAGGGACGATGGTGAAATGTCCCCCTTATACTTGGGACTGGAATCACGAGCAAGACAGATGATCACATTAGACCCTTCTCCAACCCAGTGTACCATCAGCTGTTGATGACTGTCATTAAGATGAGTTGTCTGTAAAACAAAAATAAGTCTAAGTATGATGTTAATCTTTTTCTGTTCTGAGGATTTCAAGATTCCAATTAGATATATCTATTAACTGTTGACTTAAGACTTTTTTGCCATATATGTGACTTAATTATTAATTTACATTACCAAGTGGCAGCATAATGCACAACCTCATGCCTCCCCAGAGGTGCATAAGTATTACCCACACATCCATTATTATATTTACCTACTTGTATAGAACAACACATAATACCTCAATATTTCTTAATTTAATAAGTTTTTATAGCCTAACTCTATCTATAAACATTCAAATTTGGATGGATGTAGTCTTAACATAAGACTCAAATTCAAACCAATAAATATTCAATATAAATAGAAAAACTAATTGAAGTTTAGCACCAACTGTTGTTTTATTTAACTATATCTGTGTATTAATTACAATTATTGCACAGTTTTAGTGTATTTTGTCAAATATATTTCGTAATTATTTAAAATGCATAGTCATTATTAGATGCTGTCACTAAGTGTCATGCAAACAAGGGAAGCAATTCGCCCTTCACGAAAATCGTCTAAGCATCGACGAAAACTGCGTCACAATACGACAAAAATAGTAGAAATAAACAATGTAAACATTTCTTTAACAACAATAAATCGTTGATGCCGCAATGAATTTATTGCCGCGCTAGGTATCTTATGAAGGGGAGCGATTTGATTTAATCAGGATGTGACCCATTACCCATGTACTTATATTTTTCGGTATCTCCGGCGAGGTTAGAGTTGCTGCTTCTCGTTTTTCCCTTTCATGATGAAAGCCGCCGTTGCTGTCGTCAAATCTGTTGATTACCGTTAATTTTCTATCGCTATTTTGCGCATCCTTTGCCACGTAAAGCGTAGACACTTCACCATAATGATGGACAGAAACAGCGCACGTAAATATACACAAAAATACAAGTAAACCAACACGACGTCCAAATGTCACCAACATTTTGTAATCACTGCATAATCTTACTAAATATACGCCCGAACGGATGCGTGATTTCAGCAAAACTGTTCCAAATTTCCAATACAAAACAAATTGTCACCTTGCCAGTCAGTCAAGTCAAGTCACAATCCGACAAACCAAACATTAGCATATCAAATGACAGCTAACTGACAAGTCGAGGCAGCGAAGCGATATTGAATTGGATCGTGATTGGATGGGGATGATTTTGACACTGACACAGTAGTATGACGTTAGTTTGATATTCATTAAACAGAATAGTAAATTTTTCATAGTCTATGATATAGTTACATAGCTTTTTGGAATATCGTTTATTTTACAGTATATTATGTATGATATATATGAGGAACCTAGAAGCTTAACTTTTATATAAATATATACCAGAACTTCACAATAAACGGTTTAAAATTTAAAAAAAATACATTCTAAAATTAATCAGTTTTCATTTAGGATGGACAACGACCGGCTACGATCAAGGCCCATGCCGCCTCTGCGTATTTTCTCAAAAAAGGAAGATGTAAAATTTTGTATACAGATTGTACGTTTAGTATATATTTATTGTCTACAATAACATAGTATAATTCACACTATGCTATTTTATTTATTTTAATTTAACAGCCGTGGTGGACGAGTGGTTCGAGCAGTTGCCTGCGACGCAAAGGTCGCATGTTCGAATCCCGACTGTACCAATAAGTTTTTTTGAACTTAAGTACAGTGATTAGTCACACCACGAGCTTTACGGTGTAGGAAAACATCGAGAGGAAACTGCATACGTCTGAGAAGAAATTCAAAGACGTATATATAGTAGTGCTTGAGTAACGGCGATGGACTCGCCATCTGTCACGTTGACACCTAATATACCTCTGGCAAGAAGTGGGTGTGTGGGTATTACCTATACACCTCTGCCTACCCCTTCGAGGACTCTTGTGGGAAGGCGTGAGGATATTATTATATTATTATTAAATATTACATAAGTTGTAAAATCTGGGTAGTATACCTACATTCGGAAATGCAAAAACCCAATTAATTTTTACTTATTTTTATTTGTCATAAAATTACAGAACGATGACTTGCTGCTTAGCTTGCTGCTTAGCCTTAATGCGGACCTGTGCGGCAATTCTGTCGAGATCACGCCTGCCCTGTGTGGTGAGGATTCGGCCGCCATCTTGGACCTTCTCAACCAGTTTTAATGCTTCCAGGGCCTGGAGTGCTTTACGGGCGATGCTACCCGATGATCTGGAAAAAGAAATACAATGTTATAGAAGTGTTGAAATAAAAATACATCTGAGAGTACACATTGGAAAACCTAATCAAATATGCACCAAATACCTGTGTATTGATCTGGCAAGTTGGATAAATAATTAGGTCTTGAAAATAAGGGTTTAAGGTTCAATGCCTTTTTATTTGAACCAATTAATTTATATTTAAATATCTTGAGGGTCCAAAGAGTAATGACCTTTAATTAATTTTTAAAGTAGTTAACTAAGGAACTGATAACATTTAATCTAGATTTTATAGATTTTGAACCCACTCAATTAAGGATTATTTTAAGCAATCTTGGAATAGTCTCAAGTAACTTTTGACATGGTCTTATTGGACTCAAATTGTAAATTGTTCACAATTTTTTATGCCCAATTTCTTACTGTTTATAGTAAATGAACTTGTAAGGACACAGTAACTTCAGGTAAGTTAATTATCTCACAAACATATTATAATAAGTCAAAAAAACATCCACTAAACAGCATTCAAGAAACTGTATGTTTCATTCAGTTGTAAGATAGTAATGCATGTAATCTACATCAAATTAGTATTTACACTATTGAATCATTAGCCAGTGACGCGGATAGACTCGCCTGCTGTCACGTTGGCACCTTACATATATCTTCCCACAAGGGTACCCGAAGGGGTAGCAGAGGTGATTTAGGTAGTACCCACACACCCACTTTTGGCCACAGATATGTTTTAGGTGCCAATGTGACAGAAGGCATATTAATTACATCATTATTTAAATTTTAATACTAAGAAAGTCATAAATAAACTTCACCCAAGCATCAACAGTACTTATACAGTCAGAAATTGATGCTTGGATACAAAATCAATTCTTTTATTCAACATAAGGGACACAGGGAACACTTTATGAATGTCACATATTAATCAAGAAACTAGTTACTCCCTGTTTTCAATAAAAAATAGAATCTGTACAAAAATATGTATGTGCAAAACACTTCTAATGCAAAGAGGTCTGCAATCATAGATAACTGGTTCTCTACTCCCTCTGCCTACCTCTGAGGGAGTTGTCTTATAATATGTGTATGTCCATAATAAATGCTAATATACATTACTAAGTAAAACTTACCTGCAGAAGTGTGAAGGGGTGACACCATTTCGTTTACGACCACCAAAGATCTTGGTGACAGTCTTAACTCCAACTGGTGAACGAATGTAAATGTGGCGGAGGACAGCAGCACAGCGTACATAGAACCAATCAGGATCGTAGGGAGCCAACTCCTTGAAACGAGCAGTCTTGACAAGGTCCATGTGCTCGGGTACCTTGACTTTGCCGGTCCTTAAAAAATGTTTTCAAGTGTAAAGAAATTTTACTTTAAAATTTAAATTAATGTTCTTAGCATAGCAGTTAAAATATATATTATGTTCCTCAAAAGAAAAATCCTAGAAATTCAGACTGGGACCTAAATACATGTCCGCTGTCAATTTCTTTTTTTTATTAATGCAAATGGCTGAACACTGTTAAGCCATTCTAACATACAAAACAAATAAATAAATGTCCAGCAAATAGAGGGTGTTGTTCCCCAACATAGACTATTGTGAACAGGCCTGGAGAACTTATTTCACATGAATAATTAATACATTCATATATGGCAAAACAAACAATATAATCACTTCAGCAATTAATAAATATAAGAATACTTACTTTTTCAAATGAGCAGCGACGGTCTTGACGACCTTGTCTTGTTCAACATCCAACAATGTGACGGAACGCATCTGTAAACAATGAAATCCACACTAAAATATTGCCCGATTCACGGATACACACAGTTCTATCCAAAACTTTACAGCTCTATGTTTATGTTGCTTGAGAACATTTCCTTTCAGTAACTCGGTTAATATGCAAAAAGGGGATGACGATATATCTCAAGTGCAGACTTGTCACAATTAACCACTTGATACTCTGGAGTAAAAAGTGAGGTTATACCAAGTTCACACTCAATTAAAAGTATTCCCAATACAGGCGATAAAAACATTGAAAGTTAACAAAAAAGAGACGTATTATATATCAATTTAATTGAGACTGTAATAATATTAATTAAACAACACTTAAAGGCTGAAATAGTGCAACTCCTTCCTGACACTACAACAACTATACACGAATCGAAATACACATCACGCACTTCTTAAATTAGACCAAATCACTTATCGTACCCTGAATTATTCCTACGACAAATAAATTATACACAACGCAGTGATAATACTCTGAAATATTATAAAACCATGTGGCTTTTACAAGTAAACCCACCTTGCCTTGTGTTGGCAGCCGGAAGAAAGAATCCCTGTTTTTTTTTTTTTATAAAATGTCGCCAGTACTAAATGCCGCTTTCTACCACAGAAAACTAATCGGCACACAGGTTTACTTCAATGTATTTTAAACCAAAGCTAATATTTCCACATTGCCAAATCAATAGTAATATTGATTACAATATTAATTCCATAAAGCATACCTGAACATACATTTTAAGATACTCTTCAATGGTTCTCTCTCTCTAAATCTTCTACAGTGTTATTTTCTTCAAAAAGCAAATCACTTTTCTGATTTTATTATTTATTATTAGTTAACTTATTATATATATATATATATATATATATATATATATATATATATATAAGGTGAACCTTGACAGTGCTCTTGAGGAACAGTCATATGTTAGTTGTACCTATTTGTTCAATCCACGAATGTTTGGTATTTCTTGTGTGCTTCCTATTTAAAACATACATGACATGGTTTCATTCTGCTTAGTTGTCTATGCTTCGATTTTGTCGTATAGACAGACGTGCTTTGCTCTACTACGCATAAATTGTCAAAATTTGGAAAATGGCCGCGAAACATAATTCCATTGTTCGGGAAGGTAAAGTGTAAATATTCACTGTTCAACCGCTAATATTAGAATTTAGACTTATTTAGAAAGCTAATTCACTAATATATTTTGATCATCAGTTCTTAAAACTGCAAGTATATAAGTTATGTGCTAAATGTTATATATGTTATTGCAGAACAAACGGCATCTGATGATATTCCACTGACATGCTTAGAGGAAAGCCTCTTTAGCTCTGAAAAACTTGATCGTGCATCACCTGAATTATGGCCTGAACAGAGTAAGTACGACTAAAATAAATTATTACTTCAAAGGTGTTCTGGCGCAATTTTTTACTCATAACTTTCAAAAATGGCGCGATTTCAATTCTGCGTTTCAATTTGTTATGTTGTCATTCTGACCACCATTGCGTTTTCGCCTTGGTTTTGTGTTTCGGTTAGCAACGTTCTTTTTTGAACTTCAATTTACAATGGATGAAGGGAATACCAATGTAATTGTAAATCCTACTGACGATGCATCACAAAGTTCTACCGATTCGTTCGCAGTACCGGGCGTGTCGGAGTTTGCGCCTCTGCCCAATTCTAACCAGTCCCCACCGTCTTGGAATAAAGGTCTTACAAAGGAAGATTACAACTATATTCAACGTAAGTTTTGTTTCCTTAATGGTTTAACGACACAATATGTATCATAATAATGATAAGCTTTGTTGATTCTCTTATATGCAATTGAATATCTGACAATGCTTAAGTTCTAACTTGAATCCAATTTGAACTCCACCACCTGTTTATTTGAAATAGTATTAAGTTATTTTCGGCAAAATTATACAGACTGATATGGATTTGAAGTAGAAAATGTTGCTCTACAACAAAAATGCAGTGGTTAGGATAGGATCACACCACATATTTAATAGAATTTATTGATTAGAATTTGATTCATCTTACAAAACAATTTACTAAATGATATAAATTATAGATTTAGTCTCTTTACAGAACTTGGTTCATTATCTACAAGTGGTCTTATAATGGAAGTGAAGAAACTCCACGATTTAGCTTACCAACTTGGTCTTGAGGAAGCAAAAGAGATGACCAGAGGAAAATACCTGAACATATTTACATCAAGGAGGCAGCGGTAGCCATATCATTCTAGGTTGTATTGTTACAAACAGAGGATATGAATAGAATTATTTAGTTTATTTTTTTTATTAGTACATAAGCACAAATACAGTTGCAGCATTAATTATATTAAAGTTAAGTTTCTAATTTGGTGTTTCTTTAATTCTACAATAATTAATAACATGGACATTCAAAATTAAATTGCCAGAGACACATTAAGTATTCCAATCTAACATTAACTTTTACTAAGCAGCTGTGGCTTACACCCTGTCAACAAACCTTATTTTGAGAGCCTTATTTGGCCTTGCAATGAATCCTCTTGTTGGATGGATATCACCATAATGGTATTCTAGTTTATACTTCTGCATTATCTGTAAATAAATTATGTATAAGAGAGATTCCCCTAAAAACGTGACAGATGTATTAAATCTGGTATGTGTTGATTCTTAATTAATTTATTAATACCTACATTTTTTTGAAACGTGAAAATCAATAATATTGTTATAGCTATAATATATAGAACCGTGGTGGCCGAGTGGTCCGAGCAGTTGCCCGCGACTCCAAGGCCGCAAGTTCGAATTCCGATTGTACCAATGAGTTTTTCTGAACTTAAGTACAGTGATTAGTCACACCACGAGCTTTACGGTGAAGGGAAACATCAAGAGGAAACCTGCATATGTCTGAGCAGAAATTCAATAGCGTATGTCTAGTAGTGCCTGAGTAACGGCGATGGACTCGCCATCTGTCACATTGGCACCTAATATACCTCTGGCGGAACGGAATTGGGTGTGTGGGTATTACCTGTACACCTCTGCCTACCCCTTCGGGGACCCTTGTGGGAAGGCGTGAGGATTTTTAATACTATTATGTAACAGTAAGCACTACCTTAATTGTTAGAATTGTCAGCATGGTCTCTGCAATGTTTTGCCCCAAACATTTCCTAGCACCATGGCCAAAAGGTATAGATGCAAAAGCATGATAGTCCTTTGCATCAGGCTTCAGCCATCGATCAGGATAAAATGCTGCAGCATTGTCAAAGTTAGACTCCTTTAGAGAAGAGTCCTGGGTTGACATTATGATAAGAGTGCCTCTAGGTATACTGGAATAATTGGTAACATGATGAAATTGATTGGACATCCAAGATGTCTAGCTAGAGTACTAGAAACCGGCGAGTATGAGAAGAGACTGATGAATGTGAACGAAGCGAAAGAGGTATGGTCTAGAGAGAATGGCGCTCAACTCTTTCTGCCTACCTCGTTAGGGACTCTGCGTGATTATATGTATGTTATGTAGGTATATGTTTAAGCAGACTCAAGAAATTCTATGCTATTTCATTGTCTGTGATTTTTTTTGTTAGCTAATCATTTAGTCATATAGATAATTTTAACCAGTAGCTACTGGCTCAAATTATTTATACAATTATGCCATTTAGATGGCAGTTTGTTTATCCCTATACTGCTTTAAAAAAATGTCTCCAACGAGTAATTAATACTTACTTATATCTGTCCAAAGTTATATTCTTAGGCAAGATTCTTGTAAGAACTGGTATTGGCGGTACCAATCTGTAACCGTAAGAGGAATGTATTAGTTTCTTTCATGAAGCATTTTTAATGCAGTCATTCAAATTATTTTAATATGCTCACCTCAACGTTTCCTTGATACACGCTTGTAGGTAAGGTGTTTCCTCTCGTAGCTTTGTGAAGTTACTGGCGATATTCCGATGGCAAGTTTTCTCTACCTCATCGTAGAGACACTTTTGAGCCCGTTGGTACTTAGCCAAATAATACAATAGAAAAGACATTGACGAAGTTATCTGAAAGGAAACCAAAAACGAATTGCCATAGTTGCCAACAGGTTGACGATCGATATCGGGGAGTTTGTTTCGCCGTTTCTTCTCCTGGCAGGTATTTTCTTGGAAACGGTGGTAACTTTAGTTTTTGTTAAGTATATGACGTTCAATAAGTGTTCCCTGTGTCCCTTACGTTGAATAAAATATTTTGATTTTGATTTCATACGATTGTGTAGAAAAATGGTGGGCCAAAACTTGTTTAACTTGTTTTGGATATTGGCAAGGGTGGTCGGCTCCACCAACAAAAGCATAGCTCTTAAATTAGGCTTAAAGGCTGATAAAAGCGATCAGTACCGTGTTGACTCCAATCAAAAGCATGTCCGTGATGACGGTAGCAATGTCCTCGGCAGTCATTTTATCCTCACTCAGCAACATGGAGTGTATCAGCGAATTAGTTCCTAGTCAATAGGCAGCCGGTAAGTAATGTACAGTGTAAGGAAAAAGAAAAGTCTATTGCTTGTTCTGATTGGTTGGTATGAATTGTAACAATAAACATGGCGTGCAAATAAATGGGACATTTGTTCAAATACTTAGCAAAACTGAACGATAAAGAATATAGCTCCGAAGAAGTAAGGGTTGACTAAAATTACATATGTGCCTCGCAAATGATCATGCATCATGCAAGCTAATAATTGCAATAACGATGAAGAAGTAAATAGAAACTTTCTATAACTACGGAAGACCAAATTATTACTCGCATTTTCCTTCACTGTAAATGAGATCGATTGCTCTGCTTCCATTACGTGCTTTCCGATCAAACTGGAAACAAATTGGCATATCAAGAAACCGCCAAAATATTTTTCCTATATTTAATAATTATTGTTATAAAATGTAAGTATAAATATATGCAAAACAAAGATATAACCACATTTTTAAACAACCTGGAAGCTAGTTCTTTTTTAAAACTTGAATACGATTGATTTGTCAGTTTTACATCTAACTTTAACTGAAGAAAAACATTGTGAGGGCAACTGCGTACATCTCAGTAGTAATTCAGTGATGCATGGAATGCTTCTAAAGGCTTTGAAGAAACCAGTGCCCACGCGGAGGCAAAGAATTTAGTGCCAGCTCTATCTATATGAATAATCTCATTCGAGTTTAAATATTATGTTAATTAGGCCATGGCAAATTATTTAGCCAGTAGGTATTGGCATACGTGAGAGAAGCCATACATAAGGATTTAAGGTCTCTACCCACTACACCGTATCATACCATGACCGTGCTAGGAGCGTATCAGGCACGAAAAGCGACACGATACGGTCTACTTTGCCCACTGAAGGGATTGACGGCGTTCTGTGCCCGTATACATCCCGTATGATGCCAGTATGCAACCCGTGTGTAACCCGTATGATCCCCGTATGATGCCCGTATGCAACATCCACCAAAACCAATAGGAATCCGCTTCATTCTCGCATGCGTAACAGTGTTGCGTGGACGTTTGAAGTGCTACCAAATTTTTTATTGTAAAATATGGCTATCAGAAAATTAACTTTTAGGCAACTGGCGATGATTGCTTTAATATTGGATGAGGAAGAAGAAGAAAATAAAAAAAACACTCGGCGCTACTGGATTCACGATTCTATAAAAGAACGCAAAACCGAAGGAGAGTATTGGACGTTATTCAGACACTTAGTTGATGATGAAGAAAAGTTTTTTCAGTATTTCCGCATGTCTACGTTCCAATTTAATGTGTTGCTGAAAAAAATTGAAAATGATATTGTACACTATCCATATATTTCGGGTGTTGCAGATTATATAAAAACTCATATTTCCGTACACATTCTATTAATTTTTCATCCTCCATTTTACGTCTTTACGTCTACACGCGTCTCGTTGAACTGACAACAAATGACTAAGTTACGACAACGCGCTTACAACGCCTATATAACGGTCATCATACGCGTTTACAACCCGTATGCTCGCCGACTCGCCGCCTGCGCGCGGCGGTTTGGCAACGTCGCGTGTCAGGCACGTAGCGTGTCGGCACCGGCAAAATATTCTTGCCGACATTTGTTGACGCTCCGTGCATGGCACGCGACGGTGTTGGTCGGTGACGGAACGGTCTAGTGGGCACAGTGTCATACTTTTCAATACAAAGAATATTTATTTGCCTGACACGTTCCTAGCACGGTCATGGTATGATACGGTGTAGTGGGTAGAGACCTTTAAGAGCAAGTGTAACAGAGATGCATACTTGTCTAAACTGTCGCAATACTTGACAAGCGAGTTCCAGGCCGGGGTGGGGAACAGTTTCCAGAGGTGTAGACCTGATTCACATCTGATGATGGCATCCGTAGCCTTGTCAAGGCTGTGATATAGCCACGACATATCGCACTGGCTGTACACCAGCTCGGTATCTAACATCGTGAACCGCTTCGAGAACAGGATCAGCCCTGGAGCAAACTTCAGGATTAACACTGCGTACAAATCTATACCCATAGATATTACACAGTACACTGTGTAGGTAATTCAGGCATGTCTTAGGTAGACTATAATGGACACTGAACCAGATTGTAGAGAATCGCTGTAGAGTAGTCTTGTTTTATCCTAGGCAAGTAAGTATCTACATGAGAATTGATCTCGTTAAGGTCGGTGTTTGAGATGTTTAAAAAAAGATGATGTGTTTTGACGGTGTTCGCGGTTGCTAATTCCCTTAAGATATCGTAATGAAAATAACCTACCTACACATCGCGTGAAGAACCCGCTCTCTAGAGATTAGAGCGCCATTACAATAAGCGTACTGAGCCGTGGTGGCCGAGTGGTACGAGCAGTTGCCTGCGACGCAAAGGTCGCAAGTTTGAATCCCGACTGTACCAATGAGTTTTTCTGAACTTAAGTACAGTGATTAGTCACACCACGAGCTTTACGGTGAAGGAAAACATCGAGAGGAAACCTGCATACGTCTGAGAAGAAATTCAAAGGCATGTATAGTCGTGCTTGAGTAACGGCGATGGACTCGCCATCTGTCACGTTGGCACCTAATATACCTCTGGCGGAAAGTGGGTGTGTGGGTATTACCTATACATCTCTGCCTACCCCTTCGGGGACCCTTGTGGGAAGGCGTGAGGATATATTATATTATTATTACAATAAGCGTTTCCTATGTCACGTTCAATAAAATATTATTGATTTCAAAATATTCCATCGTAAGCGTACATTATACCTTTTACCGGCCTCGAGCAGGTATGTTTAATCTAAGTAATATACGATCAAAATTTTCGTTTAAGCGCAACATTATCGCCATGCATCCTCCAACCTGCACTTTTAAATTACACCTATTGCATTTAACTTGATTAAAACCTATTTCCTTACCCATGCTATCAAAAGCCCACTTGTGCAGCTCCTTATAGAGGTCCTTGGAGACTTCGTCCTGGTAGTTCCTGACGTTGTATATCTTCTGTACGAGCGCGTCGCACACGTCACTGACGCCGTCAATGTGCTGCATTGCTGCGCCGTGCAGGGGATTGTACACCATTGCTCTTTGGCGGTTCCATTCTTGACCATGACTGGGACGTAATATGGTTTAAGTCATTTAATCCTCAAAATAATACAATTCACTTTAATTGAGAAATACAGATTTACTTATAACTAGCACAAATATTAAGGTTCGAATAACGAAAGGTTTATTGAACTTAAATTTTATAATTAAAATGTTTGAATTTGAAAATTATGTAACATATCAACACTTATACTATATATTTATATATTACATACTTAGATAACATCGTGGGTTAATATGAGACACAAATTAACAAAGTAATTAGCAAATCTTGTACTTTTTTAATGTATGTACCTATATGAACACAAAATATAGTTATGATAAAGAAACTTTGGGGACCAGACAACAATATAGTACATAGATATTTTCTTTCTAACTCGTATAAGGCATAAATGCGAAACTTCTTATATTTTTCGTCTTTCACGCAAAAAGCAATTGGATGAAAATTAGCAGACATCGATTGTTAGCTGGAGTACAGGATATGTTTCGTTATTAATATCATGTTAAAAGAACCTCTCAACAAATATCCGTCAAACAATTCTGCCTATTCTCCAGTGCATCAGCAGCCGAAGAAGAAGAGTTATGCGCAAGCGTCTCGTCATCCGCAACCTAACCAAGTCCCTCACACAGGTGTGGGACGACCATAGGTCGACGACGAGGGCTTCACCCTGGTGAAGAAGAAAAGCCGGACGAGACCATTGCGTAATCGTCGAGGTACCGCCACCGCCACCGTCGCATCGGAGTTCACTCTGCGTGTTGTGGTGCACCATCGCAATATATATATCGAGGTTGGATCCTAAAACGTCAGGCGAGGAGATACTGCGATTTGTGAAGGAGAGGACAAAGTTTTGGTGCAAAGACCCGTCACCGATGCAGTTACACTTGCAGCGACTTGAGTCTGCGAGAGAAACGAATTTCAAATCGTAAGTCCTCAAGGTGCCTGCAAAGCATCGTGACATGTTCTTCCAATCCGATTTCTGGCCTGTAGGAATCGTGTACCGGCGTTATAGGGATGCGCGCAAGAGCGGAAAACCCGCGGATATTTATTAATTATGTATGTTAGTCATTAAGGTATTTATTGTAATACAGTTTGTATGTATGTTAGGTTAAGGTATTATATATTTATGGGCCCTATATTTGTACGTGTACCTACTTTTATTATGTTGCTGAAATAAATGGAATACTGAAATAAATGGATTAATAATAAAAAGTAATAATAATATTCTTTCGGGAACCCTAGCGGGAAGGGTAAGAAAAACGTGTGAGAGTAAACTCATGTAATGTTCTTATGAGAAATAAATTCTTTAAACCCAAATAGCAGGTATCTAAGTTGGAAATGGTGCACACTTCGGTAGTTGGTTAAGTAAGTTATTCTAAACGTAACGTCCCAAATAAAACTTACACGGTGTACAACCCTCCGAAGGCGTGATGCCTGTGTTCCAATCGGTGCTTCTCGACGGAGTCCAGAGTGGAGCGCACGGGGTTATCACCCTCCAGGGTGTACACTTTCTGGATGTGGTCCGGATGGTTGATCAGTACTATGTCCCCTCCTACGGGGCTGACGAAGCGGACCACGGGACCGTACTCGTTAAAAAGTGTTGAAAGATCTTTTAACGGTTTTCGGCTGCTTGCTAACGTGCCTTTTATGGAGAGATTGAAATTAAGAAGTAGTGCAAACTACTAACAATCTCCTGCGTTGCTACAACATATCTATCTAAGCTCATAAATGTAATCAATATTTCACATAAAATGTTACTCAATCAATCTGACACGATCATCTGTCACGTAAGCACCTAAAATATATCTTTGGCGGAAAGTAGGCGTGTGAGTACTACCTATACATTTTTGTCTGCCCCTTCTGGGACCCCCTCATTGTGGTTTAGCTGCACATGCTAGCATGCTTTCATAGGCAATGAGGTTTAATTTCATAGGCTCGTATGTAGGTAACACATAACGACCAGTTTGATATTATCCCACTTTATAACCACTATACAAAGGTCCCGTATGGCGGGTTACCCTCGTTAGAGTTGTATTAACACCCTCGTTTTGTTGGAGATATATTTAGGTTCCAATAACTAATCATTGTTACCTACTGGTATCAGTAAGGACCTAGTACATTAAGAGTAGTCTATGGGAAGGACCTTGTGCTATTGCTTATTAATTATTGCCCAACACGCGCGCACACACAAACACACACACACAAATACAATTTCAACAATCTACAGATACAACAAAAATATAGTTAGGAACTATATATTTTTGTTGTGTTCTTCTACTGTTCGTACGTACTACTGTGAACTGTTCTTGTCAATTCGCATTCTCATTGATATAAGTCTGTAAAAAATAATTACTTATATTACAGGCCTAACCTAGTCTAGGAATTGAGTACAACTAGGTTTGTTTGTACACTAAATATGCTATTTTCATTGTGAAACAATATATCTTTACTTCACTTTAATAGAAATAAGGTTTGTACATACTGATGTTTAATCCGACAGTCAAAAATCCTGCGGTTAGTTGTGTACCAATTTCTCTCAGGTAATGTCGAACACTAGATAAATACTTTAAGGACCTAGGGCCTGGGACCTCTTCGAAAGATAATACCACCTGATCCTTATTGGTCAAGATCATTGGTACCACCCGCGCGGCAGGGAAAATTTCACCCATAATGCGTTCATTGGATGTCTCAATAGGTCCCGTTGCCTCTAATTTTGGCAGTGGCTCCATATTCAAATCTTGAGATTTTGCAATTTGCAAGCATCGTTTCCCTAATCTGTAAGACCTGCTATTATATGTAACACCAAGCTTTAAAAATGATGGATTTGGAATGAGACGCAATTGATTTAGCAACATTATTCACTATTTTCCACCGTGTCGAATTGAAAATATTTTCTTTGATTGACGTACAAAACAAACAAAAGACATTTGAATTTATTTAAAAAATTGGCGCTTTTATTTTTTAGATATATAGATACCATATTCTTTGGTTCATCCTCCTGATCTGAAATTATGATAACATTATTTCGTTCTGAAATCTATTAATTCCTATATTTCAAATTATAGGTAGTTTTTGCCTTAGCAGATTTCTACATTATTCAAATTTCAGTAAATTTTTCAAGTGGGAAAAAGTTCAACCCTTGAGATGTAATACAAAATCTTTCCAGACTTTATAACCTCCCGTCCGGCAGACTTCAACATTTGCTTCTACATTATTATAGGCAAAAGTAAAGGAAAAAAGCAAAAACACATTTTGCCATCAAAATGGAAAAATTGTCTAGATAGTTTGGGCCGGTACTTTGATTAGCTAAAACCAAAAAAACACCAATATGTTTTATATTTTCATATTTTTATACACATATCCAATTTTATATACCTGTACCGACGAGCATGTATGAAGAGACTGATGATGATGAATGTGAACGAAACGAAGCGAAAGTGGTATGTAAGTCTAGAGAGAACTGGCGCTCTATACTCTCTGCCTACCCCGTTAGGGACTCGGCGTGATGATATGATATATGTACCTGTTGTAAGTATAATAGCTAAAATCTTGTTTTATTTAAACCAGTAACACTACAAAATAATAACTTCGTTCTGAAATAGATAATTATCAATACAAATGAGATTATATCAATTCTGAACCGATTTTATTAATTGCTACAACATGATAGCTCTGTTCTGAAATAATTCATTACTGATGCTGATTCTATCAATGGCTTTCATAATCAATGTAATATATATGAAATATATAATTATCCGTTTTAGAACGAAATTATCATTTTTAAGTGTTACAGGTTTAAATAAAACAAAAGGTTTTGGTAGAAACGTTTTATTAGCAAAATTTCATATAGTCAAAATATAAAATAAAGTTGACTGACCATAAATCAAATAAATTTTGATGGCTAATAATAATCATTCAATAACCCTATGTAGATTATTTGGATTGAAATCTATAAAGAGTGCGTAGTTTTATTATTATTGATTTTTATATTTTACATATTTCATTAAAATTTATCTGATACAATAACACTGTACCTGTCATCGACGCTGTCTTAAAAAGGTTTACAGTATTTTTCCCGAGAGTGAGCGGGCGACAAAATTAATGGTAATGGTAGATGGCGGGAGTGATCTCGTGTGATATAACTGTGTTAGATTAGTTTTTAAATTTTAGTGTTTTAATTTGTAGAATAGTTACTAAAATGACTAGGTAAGCTTCTAAATAATGATTCATTTCATTTGTGGCGTATGATATAATTAGTGACGTGCCGTGCGATGTGAAACGAAAACTGTATTGTCCGCTCAATACCATGCGAATTTACCTATAAAATATGGTATTTGCCTTTTCAGAGCTAAAATAGAACTGGGCGACGTGACTCCGCATAATATAAAACAACTGAAGAAATTAAACACAGTTGTATTTCCAGTATCTTACAATGACAAGTTCTACAAAGACGTTTTGGAGGCAGGTGAACTGGCCAAGTTAGCTTACTACAATGATATCGTGGTGGGAGCCGTGTGTTGTAGGATAGACACGTCGGATAACTCACGACGACTGTACATAATGACCCTGGGGTGCCTGTACCCCTACAGAAGACTGGGCATCGGAACTCTGATGGTGGAACATGTGCTCAAATATGTGGAACAGGATGGAAATTTCGACAGCATTTTCTTGTAAGTACATCATTTAATTAATGAATAAGCACATTTGCTGCTATTCCCTTCAATAACTTGGGTAAATATAGTATATTTATGTGCCTTCAAAATTGAAGGTTAAGTATTTATATTTGTTTATTAGTAGGTTATTGGTACTATTGTAAATTGAATACTCTGTACATAAAAGGTACTTTTTTATGGACTACTGAATGCATTATTTATTCATTCATTACATATAAACTAACAGCTATGGCCAAACCATTTATATGTGAACATGAAAGAAAAAAAAATCTAGGTGTTATATACCCATTACAGTGGGACAGGTGATCTCAGGCTTTCATACAGATGGTGGTAGTAGAGAGTTCATTTATAGCATACTGAACTGCAGCAAGGAGGCTATTAAATAAACATTGTGCATGAATTGCTTCTTCCAAATGTTACATTTCTTTATAAATTAACTGTAATACAAGTTACTGATATGCAAACGAAATTGCTGTACATAATTTCAACCTTAGATGAATAAGTACTTAACTGTTTGTTGAGGACTAGTACAATGTGGTAACAAATTTTATTCTTTAATATAGATTACTCATAGTACCTTCTCTTACTTCCGAGCCATGAGAGAGAAAAACTCATTGGTACAGTCGTGATTCAGACCTGCAATCTTTGGGCCGCAGGCAACTACTCGAATCACACATCCACCACTGCTATTTACACCCATTATTATTGTATTTTTATTTCAGGCATGTCCAAGTGAACAATGAGGGTGCAATAGATTTTTATAAGAAGTTTGGATTTGAAATCGTGGAGACGAAAGAACACTACTACAAGAGAATAGAACCAGCGGATGCCCATGTTTTACAGAAAACCATACGGCAATCACAGTCTGCCCCATTAGTCAATGGAACTGTTCCGCACACTAAAATAAACGGCCATGATTGAGTACACCCCTCGCCCATATGTACTTGTAAAGCCTCGGCTTGGTTGTTAACATGTAACAAGTGATTATAATGTGCAGGATGTTAAGAACCATAATAGAACCACACTGTGTATACTGGTTTCAGTTTTAGTTTGTAAAGCAAATTCATATGACATGGTTGTGGATGCTTGGCACTATAATTAGGGACTTGTGCCACCTCTGAAGTATCAAGTTACATGTACAGATTGTGGTGAATGTTTGTGTCTGGTTTCAATTTGTTTTCAATATGTATACACACCAAATGTTCTTCTAGTACTCGAAAATGTTTGACTTTTATAAAAAAGTGTTTGTATATGAATTTTCTTCTCAAGTATTATGTAAAATTATGAATAATGCTTAGCTCTAGACATTCTTTTAACTATATGGATGGTATTAAATTATGTGTCCATTTTTTACTGTACTTGTATATTCTCGTATGAAATAGTTAAATAAACCTTTCAAATTAACTAACCTAACTCTTTAATTCTGAAGGGCAGTGTACATTATCACCTCCCAATAAATTGGTATTACATTTTACGCACGTTTGTTTGTGTAACAAGGAAATAGTTTACTTTATTCAATTATGCTTTGATGTATTAAACCAAATAAGTATTTTTATGGCACTGCTTATCCTCACCCTGTAAAAAAACATTTGTAGGTACCTTTTATTTAATGGCTGTTGAGTTGTATAAATTTTTTGTTTTGTTAAAGATTTTAACCTATTTTAATTCCAATTAATTTGTGTGTAGAGATTGTGCAATTAAATGATAGAGTATGTTACCAAGATGTCAATTGTCAAGCAGCCTCTTGGTATCTGAATCTAAGTGGAACTCTCTGGAAACAAACTATAATACATCATGTCCTCTGCATCTCTAGCGTTAGTGTAATAAATAAACATGATCTAACTAAATTATGCCTTTAATTTCCAAATGACCGAGTGCCTGCCTGACAGGCCAATTTTTGATATGAGCAGTAGAATTTCGATTACAACATATCTAAATCGTTAAAATCTACGATTTCTTAATAAACATAATTCTTCTGTACGTGTGTTTGATATCTAACTCTTTAAATTGCTGGCCCTGGATGGTTAGAAATGTTATAGGAATAGTGCGCTGCTGTCGTGTTTCGGGAACTTTTATTTTGTCACTTGTCACGTTAGCGCCCAAAATATATCTGGCGGAAAGTGGGTGACTACCTATTCACCTCAGCCTACCCCTTCGGGGATCCTTGTGGGAAGGAAGGGGGATATATATCACCTTAGCAGAGCTGGGTGCGACAGCAAATGTCCGTTTATATCAACACGACTCCATGTCCCTCAATGTTTAGGCAGACCGAGCAGAGCGTTAGTCCTCCCAGTGTTACCTCTTTTATTCACCTTCTCTCACTGTCCAAAATACAGCTGGATCAAAGAATTATCTCGAAAAAAAAACAACAATCCTTCAACTGAATTTATTAGAACATTAAACATAAAATTGTACATATTGTCGTGTTGACTAGTTGATGAATTGTAAATAGACCATTTTGTGTATTTATACTACACCAAATAATTTTTATTTGCTTTTACATAAATTTCCACTAATTGCTCACAAATTGCCACGATAAAGCCTAGATGCTTACGCTAATGTTTTGAATCTGTGACCGATGATTTCCTCATAAATTGTTTGATCATGAACGCTATCCTAGAAAAATAGTTTGACTATTCTTTTTATTCTACAATTCCATTTATTACACGTATTTCTTACATGCACACGTAGCCCAAGCTCCGTGGTACACCCTACGTCAGAATTGAAGTATTATTTTAATTGAACTATTATGCATTTAAAATACTGTAATTAATGCTTTTAAACGTTTCAATTCTCCGTTATCACAGGCATTGTAAAAGATTACATCTTACTAATAGCCTGTATGTTACAAAGCCATAACATTCTAAAAATGACAAAGTCCTAAAGAATCCCAGAAATATATTTTTCCGTCCAATATGCCTATGACCTCAAACGAAAGTATCGAATACATTATAAGTTTCACTCAGTGCTAGTTTTAATATACTATATGTAGCTAAAGATAGTGACATCCACGAAGACGATCCAATTTCTAGTCTGCGTTTACATATAGATAATCAGTGTGTACCGATAATACTCAAACATTTGTGAAAGGTTGCACACACGTACATTATACAAACTATGAGGAAGAATAGTGGGGCGTGTTTTCGTGGATGGCACTAGCTATAATCTATTATTACAAATCGCGCGAAACTAGTTGGCCGCGCCTTAGGTTGGGTCAGCTTTATATTCCACAATATTAACGTCAATCGGAAATATATGCCCATTCAAAATTAAAATATTTTATTTCACATATGCGTAGATATAGGCACTTATAAGACGACGAAAAAGGTGCACGGTTCGGGTTGGTCGTTTCCATGGAGAAGAACCGACAAGAAACTTCATGGTACGATTGAATATAACGTTTTTAACTTGTCTCTACATCGGCGGACTTATCTTGTGCGTTTGTACGCTAGTACGCAGTGACAGCAAGCGCCCCCACCCCTCCGTCCCACCGCTCACATACCTGAGGCGTGGCCAACCAGTTTCGAGTGGACTATAGCGGCTAAATCACTACTAACTAGGTAGGACTGTATATTCAGTGTTAGGTAGATAAGTAATAAAAAAAGAAAACACTGAACACGCTTTTTAAAAATGCAACCAATTCGATGTTAGTGTAACTGCAAGTATTCTATTTTTAATGAATTACCAAATTTCATTCCTGATTATAAAGCATACATTCAATTTAAAAATATATTTATCAAAAATAGAAAAAGTTTGAGCATATAATCAATCAATTTCAGAAATTTCCAATCCTCCTGCACTTGTCTTGAACTTTACGAAGTTATCATTATTAATTGTGATGTAATGTAGATAACATGATTATTTTGAACAAATAACAATAAAAAATGCATAGTAAATAATAATAGCCTAAGATTTAAAATCCTTGTGATTTTAAATCTTAGACTCTTTCCTTCGGCATTTTTCTGTCGTATTAATATACTTAGATAATATTAGATAGATATTATATACTTAATGCTCCAATTAAGTATAGCGAATTACGTAGAACATTGACGACTTAATCTAACCAGAAAAAAATCAACAAATATTATTTATCCGTGTTAAGACATAGGTACCTAACTTGCATTGTATTAGCCCTAATCTGTCCCCACTGCTGGGATATAGATAAAAAAAACTGACCCCAACAGGTATCAAGCGGGAAATCGGGGTGCTAGTAGTGGTTTAGTCTTGTCATCACGGCGAATCTCCAACGGAATAGGCAGGGATATAGGTCCCGGTATCCCTTATCATGAACAAAATATTTTGAATTTTATTTAAGACTTCTTAAAGATTTGCAAGACAGCAGGCTTAAAAAGACGGCAGGGCCGACCTGGAGTAGGATCGCCGCATCAAGATCAGCTTGGAAATCCATGCAAGAGGCGTATGTCCAGCAGTGGACGCATATATGCTGAGAAGAAGAAGAAGAAGAAAGATTTGCAATATTAATAAGGATATTTTTATTGCAAAGACGATTATTTTTATAGAAGAAACAGTAAATTGGAGGGGCGCGCCATATTATCGAAGTTAATCTCTACAAGTTGGTTCAGTTAAGAAATATACGTCTTAATCTTTACAGTTGTCATGCTATTATAAACTTCATACATTCGTAATATATACCATCCCGTTTTCCTGGTTAGATTAAGTTGGTACATTTAATTAATAAACACATAATTAATCCAATACATTAGTAAAATATTATAACATTAACAATTTACATACCACATACTACATAAATAACATTCTCATTATTAGTAACATAATATCACCAGAGCAATTAAATATAAAAAAAAAAAAGTGTGTGATTAATAATGGGTAACTGAAAACGTTGTACTTTCCCAGTTAAAGATCAAATTGTATAAGTTAAAACAACAAGAATAATTTAGTACGTAAAATTCCATTTAAGTAGTAAGTTTAACGCTTAAAATAATGAGCCGAGGGGCTGATTAATTTAAGTAGTCGTTTAGAAGTCAAGTTTTGTTCTAATCTTAGAGGTTTATACCAATGAGTTTATAAATTAAGTGTATCACTGTTGTTGGCGACACGATTTTGCCACTGTCAAAGTTTAGTTTTTAAGGTTTTACCTTTGACAGTGGCAAACAAGTAAAAAAACCTGTCAGTTAGTAAAAAAGGTCGTCAGTAGGACGTAAGTTGGTAAAATAAAAGGTTTTCAAGCACAAAAACATAGTTTGTCTCGCCACGCCACACTTCTCCTCGTCTGCAAGGTTAACAACTGTGTCATACCATGAGGTTTATAGTGAAGGAAAACATCGCGAGGAAACCTGCATGCCTCTGAGAAGAAATTCAATGATAATTTAAAGTATTTCATGAGGGCCTGCAGACTCACTCTCCTTCATGTTATTAAACTATAATATTTCATAACTATGTATATTAACGTTTAAGATAAAAAATATAGTCGTTATCAAACCAATACCTACTTTGAGTTTTACACTTTGAGATATTGAATGAAAACTTATTGCACTAAAAGCAGATATTAGTTTGACAACAATCTTTTGTTTATTTTGAATTCAAAAACAAAAACAGTTAAACTGTACGTTTTATGTATCTCTAAAATCAAAGCACATTTGGTAATAACATATCAATACTACAATTAATGAGATTATTCTGAATATTATAATTAATTTACGTCAGATTCTACTTTAATATATTTCTAATACTGTTCTACAGGTACATTTGTGATGTAAAACCTTGTGTGTTACATTAAACAGTCAAGTTATTATTCCACTCGACATTTGTTTACTTTAACACACATTGCCGACACGGATTTATAAAACGAATGCAGACATAATTATAATAACACCTGAACCAGGTCACTTGGCATAAGTCCTTACCTGGTTAAGACAAATTCATCTCCTTGCATAAGAATAATACCTTATAACAATTCCACACAAACTGACCTAGTCCCAAACAAAGCAAAGCTTGTACAATGGACATCAATATACATACTTATCATAAATATATAGAACGTTCAAGACTGAGGTGCAAACACTCGTGCTCTTCTCATAAATATCTGCCCTCAGCGGGGAACGAACCCGCGACCTTCAGGCCGTCTGTTTATACCTCTATTGTCGAATTCCATATTCATAGTATCTACAAGAAACAAACGCCCGTAATCTTCACGCGTTAGCTTACATATTGTAAGAATATCTTGCATGTGTTCAGTTTTGCACACAAAACCGCTTTATCTCCCGTCTCTTTCACCTACTATGAGCATCGTACGTTAGAGCAGGACAGCCTTGTTTACACGCGGCAGCTGCAGAGGCCGCATATTCATAAGCGCGCCGAGTCATTATTTGTCGGGTTGTCCTCTAAGTCAAGGAGGGATTTGATTCGCTCCACACACAATTTGGATCCTTCGTTCGCTTCTTTGGCCATCTATAAATAGGAAAAATATAAAATAAATTAAAATAACCCGCATTGAGTAGATGATAACGGATGCAACTAAATAGTTCTGTCAGTGTAGAGAGCTGGTGCACTATTCTCCATACCTCTACACTCTACTGCCTACTAGCGGAACAGTAATATTTATTAATTTAACGCAGATGAAATCGCGGGGCACACGTAGTTTTAAATATATATATCCAGAAGGAGTAGGCAGAGGTGTATCCACACACCCACTTTCCGCCAGAGATATATTCTAAATATATGAATTTCTGTTTAGGTATTCCTTGTGTCCCTTACGTTGGTATAAAATATTTTTTTTAACACGCTTTTATTAGCTTCATACGTATCCTCCTTACCTCCTTAAAACGTCGGATTAAATCGAAATTTTGCATACTTATCAAAGGCCGATGACAATCCATACTAGGATAATCGGGATTACCGATGGGGTCTAAGATAAATTAATTTAAAAATAAAGCCCGTGTTAATATTAAATCGAAAGTAGCATTGTAGTGTTTCTGAACGCAATCCGCTACGAATTAGGACAGTGTTGACATTTCGACATATTTATGCTGTCAATCAATCAAAACAACTCAAATAATTTTACCATTTTCAAGTTTTTAGTTGAATTTTCTATGTAAAGCGTGTTTTTAGTTTTTTAAACTATTACTTATTTATTTATTTATTTGCGTTTCCAACAAGCAATACACTAAACATTCTTATGAGCTAAGTTATAATTATTATAGAATTGTGATTCCTCTATTATAGGAAACCATAGCATGCAGTAAAAAAAATCACTGTACTTAAGTCCAGAAAAAACTCACTGGTACAGTCGGGATTCAAACTTGCGACCTAAACTATTATTATTTATTAAAGAATGAAGAAGCATACTCACTAGAGAGAAGTTGAGGAACCCGTGCGGCAGGCCTTCGAGGACATCGATGCCTACTACGTTGCCCAGTTTCTTCAACTTTTTCGCGAACATGACGCAGTCGTCCAGGCATGGGTCAAGGTGCACCGTCTGCGGGATCAGAATACAATTACAATATGTATTTTTAGACAGACATGCATACGTAGCTCGGTATCTAGTTGTAGGTCAATACGACTCCATTTATATATGTAGGCATTCGCTAACTCAAAGGATCATCGATTGGTTATCGCTGCAACTAGATACATGTATGAAGTCATTTTAACAGACAATATAATTAAAATTATGTTTTAATGTCATGCTGTCGGCTGGCGAATTTTCTAAACGGATGGGCAAACTTTAACGGGCATTACGTTAGCAGATAGATGTGGAAGAAGAAGATAGACCTGAATATTTTTTTTATAAGTTTTTGTATAACTAGCTTTGCCCGCGACTACGCCCGCGTGAAATAAAAAAAAACAGTTTCTAAAATAAAACTAGCCTAAGTTACTCCTTTTTACATCAGCTATCTGCTAGTGAAAGTCCCGTCAGAATCAGTCCAGCTGTTTTAGAGATTAGCCGGAACAAACAAACCGACAGACAGACAGAAAAATTCAAAAAATATATATTTTGGTATAAGTACCGTGTATACATCCATATGCAGTAAGTAAAAAGCGGTTAATTTAATATTACAAACAGACACTCCAATTTTATTTAATTGTATAGATAGTGGTAATAACCAGTATCCGGACGGGCGGGAAGTTGCGTAGTTGCCGCTCGTCAGCCCAGTAGGGCGACAGTAGCGGGTCCTTCGGCACACTGAATATGAACTCATCCGACGGACTGCGGGCTATCAGCGCGTCCAGGTTTGTGCGCACTGCTAGCCTGGTGGGTAACATGGGTGTTGACAGGTGACAGGTGGTTGACAGATGACAGATATAAAGCACGTTAACGTACATACCGACTTTGCTCAGATTATGTTATTTTCTAACTATATATTCACAAACCGTTGTCTTTTGAATGATTGTGATGTCCTGATGAATGTGATTTTTCATTCAGATTTAGAATTAATTGTTAATGTAAATCGTAAATTTAATACTATTATTCTTTTCGGTGTTAGTTATGAAGCTCCCTCCCGTTTTCTCTGTTCAGAGCCGTCTCATTGACCTCTTTATACGAGCCCCTATCTAGTCCATACATAATTTCATTTAGGCTGGCTAGGCTGTGCCGAGTTATCCGAGTAGTTGCCAGCGACACAAACATCGCAAGTTCGAATCCCGACTGTACCAATGAGTTTTTCCAAACTTAAGTACAATGATTAGTAACACCACGAGCTTAACGGCGAAGGAAAACATCGAGAGGTAACCTGCATTCGACTGATCATTGAGTAACGGCTATGAACTCGCCATCTGTCACGTTGGCACCTAAAATATATCTCTGGCGGTGGGTGTGTGGATACTGCCTATACACCTCAGCCTACCCCTTTGGGGACCCTTTTGGGAAGGCGTGAAGATATTATTTATTTTTATAAAAAAAATCTTTTTCATCATGACAGTATGTATATACAGCAACTCACTCGTTATGTGTGGGTCCAGTGATGGTGTTCGAGCCAGTGATATAGGCGAGTCGGGACGACATTGCTCCCATTAAGCCAGTAGCCGCTTCACTGATCCTGAAACAATAGTTACACCAAATAACTGCATGGAGTTCTTTAAGAAGGGTGTGAAAAGATGCCTGCAGGGTCGGCAACACGCGAGTGATACCGTTACGTATGTATGGAGCGGAATAAAATACGTTATTCAGAACACTGGTTTATTGATAATTAATGGCGCGCATTTGCACCAAAGCCCGCCAAAACAAATCGCTGACAGCTGTCACGGTAAGTGACCGCGCCAAACCGAAACTCACTGACAGCTGTCAGGCAAGACAGTATACACATCAGATACCCTTTGTGTTGCAAGCGTACCGTACGTAAGCATACCATATAGGCGGGCCACATACTTAATTGCCACCCAAGTGGTATAAAAAAGCGTGCATAAATTAATTAATAAGTATCATTACCGTGTTTTTATCCTTTTCTTATCCTTGGCTGGTTCCTGGTCGTCAACCACCAGCGGTGGCTCGCCGACTAATGTACTAGAATTTTCAGACTCTGCCTCCCTTCAATGAACCATAAGGTATTATTGTTAAAACTGTATGTTTATGGAGAAACTCACAAAAAAATCAAATGGATTATTTAATTACTTGGGGATTATTTAATACTATGGGAACAGAACTGGCCGATAATGAAGTAAGTATACATTTAGTATTAATGACAATGAAGAGGTATGTAAGCCTGAAGAGAACTGGCGCTTTTGTATTAAGTATAGTATTGATTCAGGATCAAGGAGACCTGACATTCCGCGATCACGTGGGTATCCTTGCGGATTAGGGTAGCATCAACCATACAGCTGTATTCACCGTTGAGATTCATCCAGATTGTCAGCATTGGGCTTGATGACAGGAAACCGCCGTCCCTCCGAGTCGGTGTCGCTGTCCAGCACATACCTCTCGAGGAAATCCGACACCACTTGCTGAGACTTGTCCTCCAGCGGTGTTGTGCCTTTAAATAGACGATTATTAAATATAAATATAATATATATAAATAGTAATTATATAGGATGAATGTAAATTTCGTAGCTTCTGGGTTCATCCATTACAAACAGTTAAATAATTTATTAGTATACTAGCTGCCCGCCCAGCTTCGGTTAGGTTAAAGTAAAAGCTTCTGAAACACGATCGCAGCGCCACCTATCGAGTCAAAGTGTGAATCTAACCCATTCTCGATTCCACCTGAAGACACATTTTAATTTCATTAATCATTAAATTCAAAATAAAATCATTAAAATCGGCAGTTTAGGAGGAGTTCATTGACAAATACATGCACCGAAGAAATATAATAAAGATTTATAGATGCGTGTGTGTCACCAGTAGCAGTGTGCTCGGAGTGCAAGGACGCAGCGCTGATGGTGGTGTCGGAAGACTGCCGCCGCTCGCTGCCGGACTTGTGAGCTTGGAGTTCCACCAGATCCGAGGACGATACTTCCTCGAACGAAGAGGGACCGGAACTAGCGCCCTCTGTTTGTCATATTCAGTAAAACAAAATTAAAAAAATGCACTAGCATATAATATCGATGAAGGGTTAATGATAAAAAAAAACCCCACTAAAACACACAAAAAATCTAGCATTATTTCTACGGTATTGTTTATACTAATAATTACTCCATAAATAAATAAATATGACCAAAAAAACAGAGCGAGCAGAGCGCCAATCCGCCCCTGATCCGTAAGGATCTCCATCGCTCCACCCTCATTCATCAGACCAATTTATTGCCTAGCTGTGGGTATGTTATTTATAACACAAATTTTAAATGTCATAGTGTCATACTCGAAAAGCACCATTCTATTTGGAATCCCGGTAATGTTTTTATAAAGTTTGATGTAGGGTTAACCCTTCATAATTTTAATAAACACACCTTAGGACGACCTCTGTGGGATACGGATCTTGGCATAGAGCTTAACTGGTTCGCGCAATAGGGATGGTCCCCACTGGTTTCCAGAATTTTGAACTTTCCCATTATTGGATCTTCTACAAGATACTACGGTTTAAAATAGTTGTCGTCCGAGAACGATGAGGCTGTGGAATGACCTCCCTGTTGAGGGTTTCCCTAGACTGCAGCAGAGAGCTCTTCAAGAACGAACAAAGAAGAAAAAAAACGAGCGAACAATACTCTTGGTGCAAGCGCCCATAGGTGGCGGTAACCACTTACTTACACGTTTGTGGTATAAAAAGAAAAAAGAAGAGAAGATGAAATATGGTGAACAAAAGAAGAAGAAAGATGGAGAAATGAATGTACCTTGCGAAGGACTGACTTTCAAGAAGCCATTGCTGTCGAGAGGAGTGGCGGCGCCCGATGCGGCGTTCTTTTCATCCTTCGGTTTCTCCTCCTTGCCTCGCGTGTTGGACGGACTTGCGGCGTAGGCTTTGAGGGGCGGGTAATCATATATTTATATTAAATAGTGTTAATGAACAGCGTAATATCTAGCAGTAACGCTTTTTTTTTAACTTTGAACATTAACTGTGCCCCGCGGTTCCAAAACGCCTTCACGCCTTCAGACAAGGGAGGGACCCTTGTCTGAAGAGGTAGGCAGAGGTGTAGATACTACACTATTACTTTTCGCCGCAGATATATTGAAGTTGCCAACGAAGGCGAACTAATCGCCGTTTCTCAAGCACGAATATACATGCATACATCTTTGAAATTCTCCTCAAACGTATGCAGGTTTCCTTAACCGCGCTACAGATCGTAGTGTGGATAACTGTACTTAAGTCCAGAAAAACTTATTGGTACAATCGTGATGCGAACTTGCAATATTTGTGTTGCAGGCGACTCACGATCCACTTGGCCACCACAGTTCTAATTAAATATATTGTTAAGAATTTTTGAGTGCATTTTTGAGAGTTTGAATAAAAATATACACCTTTAAGGCACCTCATCATGAACCCGAATGGCAGCACGGGGTCCATCAGGCACAGCAGCCGCGCAGGGCTCGGTACGAAGCTGATCATGAGCGGAGCGTACGCCAGGAACATGCCGTGAGGACACCGCAGCTTGTTCTGGAGAACTTTGAGCGTGCACGACGCAACCAGGTTGGCGCCCGCCGAGTCCCCCGCGAATATTATCCGTTTACCTAATGGCGATAGTGAATGAATGTGTGGGGCATGATGAAATAGCTTAGAGGTTACACTCTCGTTCCCATATCAACAAACAAACAAACAACATATTAACTCAGAAGTGTCAAAATTATGAATATTAATTCTACTAAACACCTACAAACGTCAGTATCATCACGCTCGGTCCCTCACGGGTTAGGCAGAGACAGTATAGCGCCAGATTTCTCCAAACTTACTGACCTCCGCTTCATTCACATAAATCAGACTGTTTATACATGCTTGTCGAATGCGAAAGTTCTTCATCCTTGAGTGTCCGATAGATTTGGTACTTTCTTCCATTGTTTATCTTCTTGGTCATTATTTGTGCTAAATATTATAACAATTCAGGAAACCTTCAAATAGAGCTATCACAGGAGTAAGGAGCTTACCCGTAGTGCCAATTTCCTTGAAATTATTGAGCATCCAACAGTAGGCGTAGAAGACCTCTTCCAGCGCCCTCGGGAACGGTGCTTGCGGCGCCAGGCTGTAGTCCACAGACAGTATAGGTACGTTCAGTTTGGCGGCCCAGTCCCTAAGGTAGGTCTCGTGTGACTTGGAGCTTTGGGCCACGAACCCGCCGCCGTGGCAGTGGAATATGATGCCGTCTGCTGGAGGGATAGCGGACGTACCTTCGCCGGACTGCAACAGACAGAAATTGTCATGTAGTTTTGTGTTTGCCGTTGTAGTATAAATCGTTTTGCTCGAAATCGGTAAAATGGGGAATATTGAAAAACCAGGCCGATTATTGTATTAAACTAGGTAGATCGAGTGGAACGCGTAGAACCTACGATTGAAATTCTTCATTGAAACCATGATTTTAATCGAAGTATTAGTAAAAGTTCGCACGTTCGCACTTAAATATTTGTCAGTCAAAAAGAAGATACCTTTCCAGAATCTTTACAGGAAGGCGTCAAGACGGAGGTAACTATTGCATGAAAGCACAAAAGCTGGAACATTGAGGCGAACACGTAGTTTGATGTTTGTTCCATTTGGCAATGTTGGCACCGTGCCCATTTCCGGTAGCAAGTTGATGTTCCAAACAAATCGGGATAAATAAGTTTAATGTCGCTTCAATTGGATAAAGTTTGTACAAAGTTTTTAAACGGAATTCAACTTTGGGTTATATATACAAGGCTGCGGTGTGGCGTACTAACCAGAAGCTTCGCGTCATCACGTCGATTTTCAAACCATTGTCCTAAGTACTTATCATACAAATATATGCGAGTTTGTGAGGATTTCAGTATTTTTTACTCAATCACGCCAGAACGGGTGAATGGAATTGTTTGAAATATGGCACAGAGGTCAGAGATATTTTACCTATTAGCTGGATTAAAATATTTTATTCACGAAAATAAAAATTAATGGCATCAAATTCTATGCGAGTGAAACAGTATGAATATTATTACGCCGAGTTTCTCACGGCTAGTAGGCTACTAAATCGCCAGCCTTCATCAGTCTTGTATGGATATATAGGATACATACAAGACTAGGTTCTAACTACCTCGATCAAACCGTTCAACCACTCATACACACAGCCTTTGTTGTTAATCGGTTATCACAGCGCAGACATTACGTGATGACTATTGCGGTGAGAAATCAGACACAATATGTATCTTGACAATAAAAGGTACGAGTGCCCTAAAATGATGTGACCCCGTTTGTTTATCGCAAGAAATTGTCTTATCTAGTTCAATTGCTTCCGTGTAACTTATGAATACATAATCAGTAGGTAATTTTGTACACACACACTGTATTGCTATCAAGGTCATAGAATAGTGAACAATGGTAAAATTACGTTAATTTCAATAACATAATATTGTAGGACCAATTCACTTTGCCCCAAGGATGTCTTAAAGGGTAAACGGAGTGTAGAGCCAACCTCTTTTCGCTCAGAATATACATATCTAGATTAAACGCAAATGTGACAGATGGCGAGTCTTACAGACAGACTACTTACTCGAGGATAGTCGAGGAACGTCAAGAGGACTCTAAACCAACGAGCATGTATGAAGAGATAATGCGGAAGGAGTCTGGAGAGCGCCGGCGCTACACTCTTTGTACTTATATTGTATGACTACCTGTCCCGCTCAGCTTCGCCCGGGTGAAAAAGTAAAATTTCCTGAAACACAATCGCAGCGCCACCTATGGGTCCAATTGTGATGTAAGCTATCCTTCCTTTTAAGTTGGATCAAACTGCATACGGTGTGCAAATTTGATTGAAAACGGGTAAGTAGTTCAGGAGCTCATCGTGGCCTTGATTGTCATAAAAAAAGGTTACAGTGAGTCAATCTTAAAAGATAGACATATGCTGTCGCAGACTTTTTTTTAGAACTTTTAAAGAGGAACAATTCCCTCATACATGATATTTTCGTAACTTAAACCGTTTACACAGCGTACGCAACGGAAGGAATATGTTCTCCCGTTCTTGCAACATTTTTCATTTATGCTTCGCTCCTATTGGTCGTAGCGTGATGTTATATAGCCTAAAGCCTTCCTAGAAAAATTGACTATCCAACACAAAAATATTTTTTCCATTCCAACCAGTAGTTCCTGAGATTAGCGCGTTCAAACACTCATTGGGTCGAACTTGCAATCTTGACTACTCGACACGCGAATAACCTAGCTTAGCCGCTCAGCCGAAACGGCTCTTTTTTATAGCATAGTAAATAAAACCAGTATTGGTGAACTTTATGAAGGAGGAAGTCATCTGTAAACTGTATTGAATTATATTAAATCTGGATAATTTACATAATTAGTTTTTATATTTGTATAACAGTATAAATGTATTGTGAACCTTGTAACAGCCCTAGCCGCCAGCAGGAAATATAGGAATATATCTTACATACATATACATATCATCACGCCGAGTCCCTAACGGTAACGGAAACGGTGGTAACTTTAGTTTATATTAAATATGTGACGTTCAATAAGTGTTCCCTGTGTCCCTTACGTTGAATAAAATATTTTGATTTTGATTTATAGAGCGCCAGTTCTCTCTAGACTTACATACCTCTTTCGCTTCGTCCACGATCTCTCTCTTCTCAGTCTCAGTCTCTTCATACATGCTCGTCGGTTTCGAGTACTCTTAGCGTTCACGTCCTTGAGCGTCCGATCGATCGATTGATCTAGGTAGATTGATTTGATATATAGTTATCTTTATATAAATATTTTATTCTGTACGTCTTTATGTCACTGAACTTCTTGACCTTGACTTATGATGACATTGTCTGTGTGTCTTCAGGTGTATACGAGAATAGATAGGTTTAGATTCACTATTGGACCCGATAGGTGGCGCTGCGATCGTAAATTTTCACTCGAAGCTGGGCGGGACAGCTAATATTATATAAACTTTGTTAAGTACACATAAATTTTTATAGTAAAACTTACCATGCCAGCTCTCTTGTTGACACTAATAAGCCTTAGATTTAAGCTCTGCAAGCCAATGTGCACCGTCGGTGGTAGGACTGTGACCTCTTTTCCTTCGGTAGTGGTCACAGATATGGGCTCGGGAGGTATTGTAATTATTTTGTTCACAGCCACCGTTGATGACATTAAACTGGGCACTCGCTTCATTATTTCTGTAAATACCATTGAAATCAATCCACGAGCCAAATCGTAAGTATTAATATTATACATACATGTGAAAGTTTGTGAGGATAATTGTAACTTAATCACGCCAGAACGGCTGTACGGAATTTGATAAAATTTGGTAGAGACAGATTATTAGCTGGATTAAAAATATAAAATTAATATAGACTAATATTATTTAATTTCTTATTTGTTCGAGCCGTGGTGGCGTGAGGATATATAATGAAAAAAATTTACACGGGTGAAGCTGCGGAGCACTGCTAACATACATACATACATATCATCACGCCAAGTCCCTAACGGGGTAGGCAGAGAGTATAGAGCGCCAGTTCTCTCTAGACTTACATACTTCTTTCGCTTCGTCCACATTCATCAGTCTCTTCATACATGCTCGTCGGTTTCGAGTACTCTTAACGTTCACGTCCTTGAGACTCCGATCTATTTGATCTAGGTAGTTGGAACGTGGCCTTCCTCTGCCTCTTCTTGCACACACTTTTGCTTTGTATATCTGTTTTGTCAATCTTTCTTCACTCATCCTTTCTATGTGTCCAAACCAACGTAACATGCCTTTCTTCATCTTTACAATCACACCCTCATTCACGCTAACATACTTAATACTTTAGATTGCTTCGTAGATTCAAAAACTATTTTCCGCGTCGACGTAACATCGTATAGCATTGTTCGGTAACACCCCCAAATGAAAACCCTTTATCGCAGAATATCATAACTATGCATTAAAATGAACATACTAATAAATAAATACATTAAGAATGAACGTGTAGTGTGATCAATAACTATTCAATGCCTAACCCAAAAATCTACCGCATTTCCTTGACATTTACGAAGCTACGCGGACGTGAAGGACGAAAACAAAAGCAGGAAATTACTTGGATTGAGTGCTTTACTTTTGTTTATAGTTTACAACTTATTTATAGTATAGATAACGAGGTGTTTGTTTGCACATTCAACAAAGTAAATAAATAGCGAAATAAAAGATTTTGACCAAACGATGTCATAAAAACCAAACAAAACTAACCGAGTTACTTTTAGAACCAATTAATTTGTTTTATCTAAACAGATACCTGTCTGGAATATTATAGACTAGTCATGCCCCGCCGATTCATGCGCGTTAAAGTGTATAGTTTTATTTGCATATTAGAATTACGTTATTACAATATTCGTAGGGATTACAATAAAAAAATATATACCTCATGTTATTCGGAAATAACGTAGCTTTGCAAGGTTGAAAAAATATATGTTAAATCAGTTTAGTAAATATATATTCAAGTCTTCCCTCCCACAAGGGTCCGGAGGGGTAGGCAGCGACAATTTTGAGTTTATTTTTGCCAACAATATTGCAAACTTAAAACCAATGAAATATTTCCTCTATGTTTTTATTGAAGTAGATAAAATAATTTATAAAGGACATACCACTTTCAGCCAAGAACCAAAATGCTTTGCAGAATTCAATGCTCGCCGACTGCGATATGTTAACGATCCTCCGCGCCCTCATCTCGGGGTCTATGAGGTATTGACCACCGGTCCACATGGAGCTGATCAGGTTGCCGTGGCAGTAATACGCTTCCGAGAAACCAGCCATACATATTGATATGCCCTTTAGTATGCCGCGCATCGAAGGTAGAAACTAGAAACAGGGTTAGAATTAAAAACATAACACAGTTCACCTATGATCTGATAGATCTCGTTTATGAATACAGGGGGATTTAATATCAATATAGGGCTAAGCAAACGACACAATGGACCCTACAGAACGTGACGCGCAGACTTGAAAGGCTAAGAAGAAGATGGCGGGACGACATCTGAGCAATTGGTTGTATGTAACGCTCGATCGGGGGGAGTGGGCCTTTGCCCAGCAGTGGGACATAGATGACTACAAATAAATCATATAGTGATTTAATTGTTTTAATTTCGTGCAAAACATACTAATAATATTCTACTAATATTATATGCGAAAGTTTGTAAAGACATTCGTTACTCAATCACGTCAGAAAGGCTGAACGGAATTGGATAAAATTGGCACAGAGATAGATTATTAGCTGGATTAACGTAGGTATACATAGAATAAGTTTAAATCTAGAAAAATCATGTATAAATACATACTATAGGTAAAGTTTTCGTAATAGTTGCTCGTACGAAAATTCAATAAAATCTACGTCTATCCTAAGAAGATTATTGATATTCATAAAAAATATTAATGCATACTTCACAATTTAAAAGACACCTATATCAGATAGGTTAGCTAATATGGCGTCAGGTGTCGTGCGATATCCAAGGGAAAGTTTGATACGTGAGTTGCATTGGATTTAGCAGAAGATTGAGCCACTGCACATGTAACCAGTGAAGGTGAAGTCTCAAGTACGAGTACAAGATTAATGTAAGTACATGTCTTAATTTATGCGAAGATTCATATTATATTACTAGCGCACCGGATGGATTGACACTGGTGTTATTCTTACAATAGGCTTATTTTGTATATTATATTGTATACTAGCATAAACATAGAGAGGTTATAGAGTATATATTGTATCTCTATACTAGCTGCGCTCCGCTGTTTTATCTGTGGAAAATTTGACTATAAGGGTTTTGTTCCGAAATCTAATCAAATCAAAAGTCTATCGATCAACGTAAGGGACACTTATTACATATTAAGAATAAAATGTATCCTATGTGTTAATCACGCTAATAATATATTTTGTACCAATTTCATTCAGCCTTGTTCACTAAATTTTGCGTGAAGGACATCAATAAGCTCGCAAACTTACACATTTAGGATATTAGCTAGACGGTGTATAACCTTTTCCTGAAAAATATATACTAGACGGTAAAATCCTGATTAAAAATATAATAGTTATTTGCTACTTAATCCTTACTAATATTATAAATGTGAATGTAAGTTTGTTTGTTACGCTTTCACGTACAAACTACTTAACCGATCATCATGAAACTTTGTATACATATTCTTGGAGGTATTAAAAGTAACATAGGATACTTTTTATCGAAAAAAAAAACTATTTTACGAAAGGTAAAAAAGCCGTCCTCGCCGACGAAGTCGCGGGTACAGCTAGTACAAAATAAATTTATATAATTTATAGAAACAAACTGTATTCAATAACATAAGATGATAGTTTCGGAGGTTGATACTGCAAGAGTCAGTAGAATCTCCACGTCCCCAATGGTATCAAAACAAATACTTTGACAGGGGTAGACAAAAAAAAAATTGCCACTAAAAAATAAAATGCCCGAATATGGCAGAACCTCCGCTAGGGCCAATACAGTGGCATACAAATACCTATAATATCAATGCTCTGATAGAAAGGTTTTCTGAACTCCATAAGGAATAACTGTATTTCCAGAAAGGGGGGCGATTCGTCTCTCACAGTCTTGTAAAAAGAGCGTCTTATCAATATTAATAAAATGTAAATTTGAGTCGTTCATATCAGGAAACCATGACACTTATTAACCTCTTAAATTTACTTATCGGCGATTACTAATCATCTTGTTTCAGAATAGTCGTTCAGAAAACCTACTTGACAAATGACTATCGATTCCCTGAAAGCTCTCCCCGTAGAGGCGTGCTAACCATACCGGCTTTTAATGGGGTAAAATCTTTATCCTAATGCTGGATTTCGTCTCGCATGTATGATAAATAGCAAAAGTATACAAAAAACAACAATATATCCTTCAAGGCAAGCACTAAAAGTTGATACATTCATCTATTAATGACAGCATGTACCTACTGAGGAAATGTAAACACTTGAAAGTTTATGTTGGGAATATCTGCTATTCGTCCATCTTTGTTGGTGCAATGAATTTTTTCCAGATTTTTTAAAGATGCTCGTAATATTCTATCGACTTTTTAAAGAATATATGAGATAGCGTTAGATACGTAAGGGGCATATTAAAAATGTCAGTACTTATTCTTGAAAAGCGAATCATATCCTTCGGGAAGATGAAGGGATACGACTTAAAACCGACGAAAAACTATAACTTCATGTAATTCTATCGACTGACTAGTGGCACACCATAGACTACTATATTAGTTAAATAGCGGTCCGTCCCGTCTTCGCACGGATGGGCATAAGATTTTATAAAAGAAAATATAGCCTATGTCACTCAGTGTGAATGTAGCTTTGCAATGGTGAAAGAATTTCAAGAAATCCTTCAACTCTACGCACGCTCAAATTGCCAGTCCTTAGACTCGAAAAAAACGGGGAGCGCAATTTTGCATTATAAAATTGTGGAGCACCTTTATAAAAACTGCATGAGCTAGATCTAGTCCTCGATATACATACATATATACCTACCTACAACTATATCAATAGTAATTTATATCCTAAAATACTAAAGATTCACGGACCAATATTTTCGTTTATCACACAAATATAGGTATAGGTAGGCCCCAGAGGTAATGAACATTCGACCTCCCGCTTTGCTCTCAGACGCTCTGACAACCGTCAAAAGTGTAATGTTTCCCTATTTATTACGATGCAGCAAATGTATTGTAACGATACAGGCATAACAAATGAATTGCATTGGCATCGTTAGAATGTCCTTTGCTACTATGTATGTGTTAATATTTTAGTGACAAAGTAAAAATCAAATTTATCTGACCAGTTTTAGCCAGTTTTTATTTTCACCTGAAAGCAGCCCGAATTACAACTTTTTTTAACCGTGAAGTAACTTGGTACTTGCGCGCCCTCTTACAGCAGGCAATTTAATAATATTAGGAAATCAATTATGCTTAGTATATACAATTACAATTATTATACATAGAAAGGATGAGTGAACAAAGATTGACGAAACAGATATACAAAGCAAAAGTGTGTGCAAGAAGAGGAAGGCCACGTTCCAACTACCTGGATCAAATCGATCGGACGCTCAAGGACGGGAACGTTAAGAGTACTCGAAACCGACGAGCATGTATGAAGAGACCGATGAATGTGGACGAAGCGAAAGAGGTATGTAAGTCTAGAGAGAACTGGCGCTCTATACTCTCTGCCTACCCCGTTAGGGACTTGGCGTGATGATATGTATGTATGTATGGATATCAATTGAGCGTTATGAAATCGAGTATGAAACGAGTTTTTGAGTTATTAAATTATTTTAGCGCCTCTTGAATCTGCCGTGTGGGGTAGGTGCCCCAGTTTAACGCAAAAACACTCTTATCTTTTTATCTTGTAGTAAAGTTAAATCGTGTGATCGATTATATATCGACCCCCATTTTGAATAGGTGGTTACATTAAGCGTCTGCCTGTCTTAATAAAAATGACACAATAAATAATTTAGTGTACCTACTTAACTTCAATTGAAACCTTCAATTGATATTAAATGAGCGTTGTACCAATAAACATTACATTGATTAACCAAGAACTCAATCGTTATCGTGAATTGAGTGGACAGAGACTATGTATGTGTGGGGTGAATCGAGTAGATATATCTATGGCAATGTTACTCATCGTCTATTTGCAGAAATTTCTAAAACACCGCTAGAGAGGCTTCGTTGACGAAGCGAAAGCGGTCTGCAAGTCTCGAGGACTAGCCTTCTATACATCTACACATGGTCCACCAACCCCAATAGTAAAAACGCCAAAGCGAAAAAATAACTCACCTGAAAACCAAGACACCTTCCATAGAAACAATACTGATTGATAGTGTCAGCCTGCGAGAACAGTTCTTCAGGTGTGTGTGACTCCGTCGGGAACAGGTCTCCGGGAGGCGCCCATGACAGCAATGTATGTAAGTGGTGCAAGCAGGTACCGAGCGACGCTAGTAGCTGGCCACAAGATTCTATTTCTCTATTTTAAAACAATTATATACAATGTTCATTGGCCACTTTTGTAGTTTACAGAAACCGTAGTGTCACTAATCGAGCACTATTAAAAACTAGGGATCCAGCTTTGTAATAGACTGCTTTGTAAAGTTCATTAGTAGTTTAAGAAAAAAATATAATTCAGTAGTCTCACTAATCTGGTACTATTCAAAACTAGGTGATCCCGGATTATTGGATTGTATGGAAACAATCATAATATGTAAATAAAATAAAGCTTAGATACCTATCTATTATAGAAAGAAAACATATATTTGTCATAGATTACGTATAAATATTGCACATAAATGACAATTCTATTTTCAAAAACAACAGGTACAACAACACAAGGTATAACAACAACAAATAAACAGTATGTGCAATAGTGATAATTTTTGAGGTCATACTGATGCCAGTGTGCAAGCGCGGATCAAGAGTAGGCAAAGTCGGAGAGGAGACGGTGCCGGATTTTTGGACGTACCGAACTACTGAAGTGCGGCATTAGTGAGACTACTGTATATTGATTGTTGTGATCATACTGTGTTTCATGTAAGATATTTAAAATTCGTAAAGAGAACATTAATAGTCGACTTACTTAACAAAATGACCTTTCCGAAATAATAATGCGTCTCTGCTAGTGCAAACTTGCCGACTCAATTTAAGACCATGAAGTATACAGGAGTCCACCACTGAGACAAAGCTCCGGTAACCATTCCCTGGTGATTTCTCATCAAAATCGTATTGTGGAGCCACCTGTAACAAGTATAGTTTGTTGATTCTGTAGCTGGTACCAAACATTTGCTTATACATACATTGTCATTCCAAACTTCTTCTATTTGTTTAAACTATGATGAATATGAACTATGAAAAGTTCTTAAGTCACTAATTCTGCTATAGATAATTATAAAGAAATCAAGGATTTTTTTTATTTATTGAAATTGAATAAAGCAAAGCAATACAGAAAGTAATACTTTATACAATTTTCCTAATGATGGTGCATAAAACATACAAATTTCTGTACAAACACTTGTGTGAGGCAGCCCTATTTTTTCTTATTTTGGCAAATTTTGTATAGAAAAAACTAAGTGTTCTAACGGAAAAAATGTGAAGGTTATCACAGATCACTGCAATAGTAAAATGGTTCCTTATTCATACAAAACATCAGTTGAAATCATTATTGATTCTCTTTAGTCAATACTCATAACATCTGGCCTAATAATACTAATAATATGGCCATATAAACAAATCTTAGACAAGTTGGACATAGTTTTGATAACAACAAAGATTGAAAGTAATCTTTACAACTAAGTAGTAATTTAGCTATCAAAATGTTATCAGTATTCTTGTTTACACAATGTCTTGTTTATCTTTTCTATATTTTTATTGTTATTGAGTTTTGTTTTAGACAAGAATTAACAGGTGTATGAAGGGATAACTATGGATTTGCCTACATAGCTAAGAGTTTTGTAGTTCTTATTACATACCTGTTTGATGTCTATTCAGAACAAGATTTAAGGTTTTCCATTCAAATTTAATATAATATAGGCAAAAACTAACACATGAACATACCTTTGTAAATGCTATTAATATTATAATTGCAAAATTTTCCAAGGATGTATAATAAATAAATAATAATCCACACAAATTGACCTAGTCACAAATTAAGCAAAGCTTGTGTTATGGTAACTAGACAACAATATATTTATTTATATAGATAGATAAATACTTAAATACATAGGACATCCAAGACTACGACAAATAGACTAGGTACAAATATTTGTGTTCATCACACAAATACCTGCCCTCAGCGGGATTCGAACCCGCGACCTCAAGTTTCGCAGTCAGGAGCTCTTACCACTAGACCAGACGGTTGTGGTATGGATGTTGTCTTCGCGCCAGAAGGGCTTAATGGTATTGGATGAAATTTAGCACACGGACATTTGCTGGATTTTTCAAGACAAAAATATACAAATGAAATGAAATTTCATTTCAAAAATTATTGAACCTAAATTTTTTATAATGTAATATTTTCATAAATTCCAAACTTTGACCTGACCTGAATCATATAATTATTTAAGATGGTTAGATTTGACAACACAGCTAAACTATTAAGAAAAAATGCAATTAAATGTTATGTATGTACAAATTAAAAACTGAATAAGGTTGATAAGCAATGTTACAGCTAAGACTTGAGCAAAATTTTTTGCTTTGATTTTAACGGTCGCAAGGAACTTACCCTTCGAAGGTGATCCACTAAGGGCCAAACTGTATCAATATGATCCATGAGCGTCATAAATCCCTGATACAAACGCTGACCGTTCTCGCTCTCATCTGGCCGAAAATAGGTCGCGTTATTCTGACAAGAATCTTTCAGAGCCTCATACATAGCATATGTCGGAGGAGCACCCTCTTTCACTCCCTCACAACACAGCGAAGCTTTGGCTGGGGTCTCCGTAAATGCCATCTTTTTCGGCACTCTCTTCGCTGCAAATCGAAATCCGCGACTAAGTAAATGAAACCTCATCTGCAAAGATATAAACAGAAATTGCTCATGAATATATTTGTAGCACATTAAAATTAATTATTAAATGACACCAATCGAAATAATAATTACAAAATATATCGCGGTTAAATTTTGATATCATTATACCATTAATACGATACAATTTCATTTATGAGCCACTGAAACATTAAAATGTGTAATATCGCAAATAATTTTCACTCCATGCGACGGTACTGCTATGCAAAGGTACATAAACTGTGGCAATGCAACAAATTTTGTGCAAGGCAAAATATTTTATTTGCATAAGTAATAAATGACATATGACAGCTGATTTTGTTGATACAGACTTACTAATCTTCTGTATCTGGATCTCAGCTTAGTTCAGTTTACCTTGTCTACGATCGGTAACCACCTAAATGCAAGGAAACTATATCAGAAGAGATGTATATATAGATACTAGTTTATAGAGCTAACAATAAAAATTATAAACTACTAATGGGAAAAATTGCTCATGATCGTTATATGAATACAAACTGCTTGTGCAAAAATTACATCCCTAAAAAAATACGGTCTAAGTATGTTATGTTATGTGCCTATAATATGTTAACTGATATAAATGTTCTCAGTAGGTATTGAAGTCACTGACTGGCGTAATGTCTTCCTGAGATGACGGATGATGCCGGAATAAAAAATATATATAAATTTATTGTCATTAACAGGATATGATTAGGATAAAATTTATTGCAATACGATAAAAGATATTCATTACACCAATTTGACTTATATGTGAAAAGAAACAATCGAGATTGTTCGGTGGAAGCAATAGATCAAAAAATATTTTCTGTGATATTTTGAATAAGCTCGAATTGAATATATTTACTGCTGTTTGTGTCCTACCTTTGCTGTTGAGAAATACCACTGTGTATTCCTTCGTGGTCTTGTCTTGCTTGTCACTGCACGGTGGAGTCCGGTGGACTAGCCCGTAGATACAATAGTAGTCTTTGGACCGTAGATCAAATTATGCCCTAATTGCCCTATGACAGCAAATGGCAGTGGAACTGACAGACAGACAAGACAAACAAGGCAGAAGAGACAAGTCAAAAGTGCGATGTTTTGAATAGTTCGCTTTGTTTTGATAGGATATTTTTTTAGATTTAATAATATTTATAACTTACAATGGATGAAATTTCATTAATGGAAACAGAATCGCTATACCACCAAAACGATACTTTAACCACTTCAGTGACCGACGAACACCAAGAAACAGGCTATCAGTATCCAAGTTTATTTACCAGTACAACTCTGTTGGAACTCTCAAATTCATCTTGGTCACGGTCTGTAAACGCTAAACACGAGGTGCAACCATACTTGCGCGGTTGTAAATGGTCACCAGATGGTACATGCTGTCTGACAGTGGTAAATAACGATGGAGTTCATGTAACTGAACTACCCAGAGATTTGTACAGCGGTTCTGCTGATTTGGATAGAAAGATAGATGTGCTGGACTCTGTGATACACGTAAAAGAAGCCGGACTTGTGTATGACTTTTGCTGGTATCCTGGGATGAACAGTGGACTTCCTGAGACATGTTTGTTAGTATTCTGTTATTTTTACGTTAAGTGTTTGTTATTATTTATGTGTTATTGTTACATTATTTTATCGTTTTTGAATGTTCGATTAAAATTACTTCAAAAGTGTGTAAAAGATATCTCACACATAGCTTGGATATTTAACCATAAATATCAGGGTCTGATAAATATACTTAGTCAGATGTAAAAATAGGTAAATATGAAAAAAGACACAATCCATTACCCAAATATTTGTTGTCAGCATAGAATTGACCAGAAACTTCATCAACTGGGGTAGGGCTACTACTATAATTGTCAAAAAGCCAACTCACACATGTTATTTTCCTTGTGTTCTTGTGTTGTTGCCTTCCCACAAGAGTGAAATAACCATCTTAATGCTGGAGATACATTTAGGTTTTAAGAATAACAGGTTCTCAAGTCTCTTGCCATTTCTTTATGTACATAATGTCTTTGAAATTCTGCTCAAATATGCAGCTTTCTTTACAATGTTTCTGGCATTGTAAAACTGTGATGATTTCACTGTACTGAAAAAGTATATGTCCAACTTCAGCATTTTACTTTATGATATGTAAATCTAAAGAAACAATGAGAAATTGAGAAAATGTATCTCATGGGATATGGAAATGGAATTTCCAGAAAATTCTGAGATAAAATATGCTGTGGTCTCCTGCAGTTTCTGGGTTTAGGTTAGTAACCTAGAACCCACTTAAGACATTAATCTTAAGTTCAATTTCATTATACTTTTCAGCTGGCTGACAACAAAACAGAATGCTCCAGTACAAATGTGGGATGCATTTGATGGTACATTGAAATGTTCATATAGGGGTTTTAATTCAGTGGATGAGATGGAGCCAGCATTGACAGTAACTTTCACCCCAGATGGAGATAGAATCATAGCTGGTTATAAGAAGGTTCTAAGGACTTTTGATGTTGACAGGTCAGTATGTTAATTTAATTCTAAAAGGTACATAATTTATGGATCTTACACACATAGTGAATATTGTTCAAGCACATTTTCTAAATACAACATAATATAAAATTTTATCCATGCAAAATAAAATATAATAAAATAACATGTGTAACTTATATTGGTTCCACAAATATTCAAAATGTTGTGTTGGTTTGTGTAAGCTTTTTAATAGTGCTTCACCCAGGTTAAAAAGTTAATATTTCCTGATTCAACTATGCTATGCCACCTATTGAGTCTTATTATGAATCTAAACCATTCTCGAATCTACCTGAAGACAGAAAATTTCATTAAAATTGTTCCGGCCACTTAGGAGCAGTTCAGTGACAAACACATGCACAAAATATATGTGAAAGATATAATCTGCTTCAAGCATTGTTTTCATCTATTAGCTTCAGTAAAAGTACTTTAATACTCATTGATGCACCACAATATGCTACAGCAGAGTATGGAACTAGTTATAATAATATACTATAAGATGTAAATACATACAGGCCAGGCAGAGACTTTGCTGAACACAAGATCAACAGCCCAGCATCATGTTTGGCAACCAGCAGCAATCTGCTAGCAGTTGGCTCATGGAACACAACAGTAAGCTTGTACAATGTCAGTGAAACTGGCACTTACAAGAGCATAGGGAAAATGCATGGGCATGGAGGTAAATATGATTTGGCTATTGTTATCTAAATACAATGCGGGAATACCAGAGGTGGCTTAATTTGTAATAATAAATAGCCAATACGTCCATAGATATATCCTCACGCCTTCCCACAAGGGTCCCCGAAGGGGTAGGCAGAGGTGTATAGGTAATACCCACACACCCACTTTCCGCCAGAGGTATATTAGGTGCCAACGTGACAGATGGCGAGTCCATCGCCGTTACTCAAGCACGACTATACATACGCCTTTGAATTTCTTCTCAGACGTCCATAGAGTTTATTTATTTGATATTAGGGATTCATGATCTAATTAAAATTTAAAAGTGGTGGTTTCTGAGTGTTTCCAGTAGTTGCCAGCGATACAATGATCGCAACTTCGAATCCTGACTGTAACAATTAGTTTTTATGAACTTGAGTATAGTGACTAGTCACACCATGAGCTTTACGGTGAAAGAATACATCGTGAAGAAACCTGCATATATTGGAGAAGATATTCAAAGGCTAATATAGTTGTGCTTGAGTAAAGGCGATGGACTCACTATCACTTTGCCACCTAAAATATATCTGGCGGAAAGTGGGTGTGGTGGTACTATCTATACACCTCTGCATACCCCTTCGGGAGCCCTCGTTGGAAGGCGTGAGGATATATCAGAAAGATCAAATTTATCAGATTTGCATTATACCTGTACTGATTACCTCCTTGAATTATACTTGATTGTGACTAAATTGAATTAATATTCTGATGTTGTCAGTTTTTTTAATTTTTATTGCTTTCAGGTGGAGTAACTCACATGAAATTCACACCTGATGGCTTAAAGCTTGTCTCTGGTGCACGAAAAGACCATAGACTATTAGTATGGGACATAAGATATTACAGAAGGCCACTAAATATATTGAACAGGGTAGTGGACACAAATCAAAGGGTTTATTTTGACATATCTCCGTGTGGAAAGTATTTGGTGTCTGGTAGTACTGATGGTTTATTACGAGTATGGGATGTGAACAAAGTTGACTGGAAATCCGGTTTAGATATTGATGATGCAGATACTGATAATGCTACATTGAAGGTTAGTCCTATGATGATATTATGTCATAGTTTTTTTAACATACCATAAAGTCAACATATACATCGGGTTTGTGGCATGGCCACTATCAAAGTACCATATGGTCTATTGTTAAACTAATCCCATTATTATTATTAATGTATGTTAGGGTATTGTAGGATGTAGGCAACCTTCCAAGAATGTTTGAGTATTATCGGTATACACTAATTACCTATGAGTGAACATGCACACTACAATTAATAGACTCGGGTCATATACCTGCATACCGCGACCCCCTCGATTAGAAATTGGCGGGGCGCGTCTTCGTCGACGGCACTATCTATACAGTGGGCAGAGAGTGTAGAGCGCCAGTTCTCTCTAAACTTACAGACTTTTCGCTTCATCCGCATTCATCAGTCTCTTCATACATGCTTAGATACTTGTACAAGCGAGTGTATGGTTACTACCCATACCTATATCCCACTCAGTTTCTCCTTGGTAGCCTAGGGTTTAACTCTTCAAGCCAGGAGGAAACATGTCCAAATGGTAACTGGTCTGAAGACAATTCGTGGTCACATTAACGCTCCTGTTCTTCATGACGAGTTGTGTCGTATCTTCGTACCCAATAATTATACGCGTGGTAGAAAGCACAAGCTTTTCTGTGAGCCAGTGTCGCGCACAGTCGCACGAGCCCGCTCTCCTATCCCGCGCACTCTCGCCGCATTCAACGCCTTACTGGATAATTACCCTGAATGTGATTTGTTTGCGGATGAATGGAAGAATATCTTGTCGGTACGTTTGGAGTTCTGTGAGAAGACAGAATGAATGTGTTTACCTATTAGTATAAGTGGCTTCTGGCCGTTCTAATATGGATATTAAATAAATAAATATTAAATAAATAAATGCTCGCCTGTTTTGAGTACTCATGCCTATCCCATGCTTGGTACACTGAAATAAATAACTACGTACATGTTAATACGAGATGTAAACGTAATTTCTATTTTTCCAGTTCCGCCTACACAGAGACTGTTGCAATAGTGTGTCAATTCATCCACTACGTCCTATCATAGCTTCAGGCTCCGGGCAGTATCACTTCACTGATCCGGTGGAATCTTTAGAAGATGATGAGGAAAATGTTGAAAGGACTTGCAATAAGAATATGGACGTCCAGTACTCCAGTAGAGCTGAAAACAGCTTGGTGTTTTGGTGGACAGGAGAAGTGTCTAATTCGGTGTGAAATTGTGTTATATTTGACGTGAAAAAAAATTCTGACATCTCATCTTATATTTAATGATTGCATGATTAATTTAAAATACCTTCCCCTTTACTAACAATTATACACTATAACTTTTTAGTATAACAATACAATACACTAACAATATTGGTCACTGTAGCCATGTCTTATAAAGGCATCGGTAACCGCTTCCCATCAGACGGGCCGCATGCCTTTTTGCCACTTTAGAGGTATAAAAAGCTGCTTGGTGCTAATCACGACGGCTGCTGATTAAAAACTTACCCCTTGTTAAACCGTCGTACGAAGAAACTACCTACCCCACCCCACCCCTGCTCTCCACCTTCAGCTAGATTGTAGTACCTAATTTTATACGAGGGGTTATTTTATGTAGGAGATTCAAGGAGATCCAATAACTAATAAAGACCTCGTAAAAGTTATTTAGTAACCGCTGCCCAGTGGAACGGCCTAAGCTCACTGTCCATCACCCAGTTCCTAAACGTAAATCGAAGCATCTTGCAAGTTTATGTTAATATGAGGTGTTATTCACTATTTATGATTAGTCTAGAGATAACTGGCGCTCTATACTCTCTACTTAACCCATTGATGTAAAAAAGAATAGATACGTCTTACCGCGCTCGGCTTGGCTAACTCAACACAAGCTAATTGGCTTGAGTCAACTTAGTCGCAGCTTGACTGGCAACGACATAGCACTTACTCAGCACTTAGGAAAAATGCCTTCTTAGGTGCTTAGAAACTGCAGAACATATACTGGACGAGTGTAAAAAAACAAGAAGGATGTGTCTTTTCATTTGTAAGTAATGTAAATTTGTTTTATCTATCAAAAATACGAAAATTTAACATTAAATCTTAATCGGGATTAACTCCTGCGACGATGCCACTGCGCCACTCGCGCGAACGAGACAAGTAGTGCGTTACGTTTAAGAGCGAAAGAGATAACGTTTAGAGCTCGACTAATTGGCACGTGGATGTGCTGTTATCCCTTTCTTACAACTAGGATTCATATAATTCGTGTTCTTTTAATCTCTTCAGTTGCTTAATGCCGTTGTGTGAGATGTGTATTGTAGTTACATGTAGGTATAGCATAAAATTTGCCATGTTTATACTTCATATTCAAGGAGTATAACGTCTCTATAGATAAAACCTCATTGACTTAACCCGTGTATTATTCACTATTAAACGACATTTGCCATGAATTCCAAAATTTACACATTTTTTTCTGATAATACTTACAAAACATAAACTTGTAAGGTGTTTCGATATTTTCATGAGAAGTGTATATTATATAGTTTATATGAGACTTCTATTCGAGTCGTCGTGAGTCCGACAAACATTTTTTACAGAAATAAAATAACGTCTGCGCTTATACTCTCGCTATAGTCTAAAACTGCCTAAGAGCGTGGCAGGCCACGCGCAGTGTAGGGTTCCGTAGAAAAATTTTATAACTTGCCCGACTATTACTGGTTAACGTAGCCGTGACAGTCTCCTTATCAAAATTCATCACATACACTATTTTTTTATTTTCTTTTACAATTATCGGTACTGTTTTACCAAATTACAGCTCTGTAGTACCAAGCGTAGGTATCCAAGCTAACCGCACGGAAGGACGGACAGACATACAAACGGACATGATAAATGTTTGTAACGGGTTCGTAGTTTACTACGGAATCCTAAAAAGGTCCTTTAATGTCAGAAATGTGTAAAAGATTCACCAATTGAAAGATAAAGAGTAAATACAGACTGAAACGTGGATTGTTAAAATGAAGACGTAGGTACAAAGTAATCAAGAACTATTTCAAATAGAGTGCACGCTTCATTAAGTGCGCAGGTAAACGTACACTAAAATAAAAATTGAAATAAGAAGCTTTAAAAATGTACAGGGATTACACTAGACGTAAATGTATTTATATATATGTAGTTAGTGGAGCCGTGGTGGCCGAGTGGTTCGAGCAGTTGCCTGCGACACAAAGGTCGGAAGTTCGAATCCCGACTGTACCAATGAGTTTTTCTGAACTCAAGTACAGTGATTAGTCACACCACGAGCTTTACGGTGAAGGAAAACATCGAGAGGAAACCTGCATACGTCTGAGAAGAAATTCAAAGGCGTATGTATAGTCGTGCTTGAGTAACGGCGATGGACTCGCCATCTGTCACGTTGGCGCCTAACATACCTCTGGCGGAAAGTGAGTGTGTGGGTATTACCTATACACCTCTGCCTACCCCTTCGGGGACCCTTGTGGGAAGTCGTGAGGATATATTATTTGAATTATATGAATTGAATACATTGGGGAATAAAATTATGAAAATTACTGTTCTTTGTCTACATAATTAAAAAGCATTCAATCCATGACGTTATGCCAAGCATTTTTTTTAAAAGTGTCTTATTTCCTACGATTAACTATTACAGCACTATTTATCTAGCTCCCACAAATCTCCCTTTTAATTAACAATTTTCCCTCCAAGCAATTTATTTTGTCCAAACGCCAGACCACAACGATACAACAGGGACTAGGTTTTTATTATTCTTTTGTCGTTTTGGTAAATTTCCTTTTATTGTTTATTTTCTGTTTCTTAGTAATGAGAGACACTGGCGTCTAGGTCCTTTGGGATCAGACCAAAGAGCCATCAGAATGTTTAATTAAAACTTTTTTAATAACACCATATTTATTTTAATAGGCTTACCTTACAAAATAAAGAACAATAGTGAGTGCTTGAGATGGTCACTTGTAAAGTTAAGATTGCAGGTTCAGGCCCTCGTAGTCTGTACAATTAATCTTTTCTATACTGAAGAGTCTGACTTATACAAGCTTTACGGATAAAGAAAATCGTAATAATACGTCAAAAACGTGATGTATACAAAGTCGTGATTGACTCGCCACCATATAAATATGATATGTTTTAATTAGCTTTATTCAGCCTTGCTTCGGGCGAGATAAGTTGTGGTTGCATGGATGAAAACTACCTCTAAATACTTTTGCTCTTGCGAAATATATATTAAAACATCCCTTAATAAAATCAATGCGGAGGAATTTTTCACCGAGGGCCCATATGGGAATGCGCGAAGGTATAAAAAACGCGTACCTACCTACGAGCAACGTACAATTTCGTTCAAAAAGGTATAAACAATAGAAATCTTTATCTTCCAAAGCTTACTTTGAAGTAACTAGCCTACAATGAATTGATTAATAATCAAATCAAATCAAGTTTATCAACAAACAAATTTGAACTGGGGAAATCTAATAGCATTAAAGCATAAAAGTTTTCAATTACGGGGCTCACTTTAACAGTTTGACTTCCTTTTAGGGGCTTAACGATCAAACTTTAGTTAAACAGATAAAGTTGGACGGCACATTGGACGATTAGTGACGATCGCTCTGCAGTTGACTCCATAAAATTTCAATTGTGCCTTAGATATGACTTTGTCAATTACTTCAAGTTGGACGGAAAATTATTTAGAATTTTTGATACCTCATAAGCATAATACTAGTGTACTTTGGTGAATCCGCAGAGCCTTTCTATTCGCGGTCGGACCAACGGACCAACCGTTTGAAATTGAAATCATTGGTCTCCAATCCCGAGGTCACTGGCTGCACTAAACGCCCATCTAGACTCAAGTACAACTCCTGACTGCAATGTGTTGGCAGCAGGTGAATGGAAGGTGACTTTTTTATGAGCGATTAGCGTACGCGAAAAGATTAAGACGGCCCTACAATTTAAAACCTTTTATTTTTTATTAATATTAAAATTCTTCTGTGTGTAAAGCTATATTGTTTCAAACCTATTTCGGATAAATCGGTAATATGTAAAAAAGAGTTAGCGTCAGTTAACGATGTGGGGCTAATTGAATAACTAAAATAAATACATCATCATTTTTTCTTTGCATTTTTGGATGGCTTATGAACACATACATATGTGTGATTTTAACTCGCTATAATCCCTTGGGCGGCCCTCCTCCGTGCATATAGGATCTCTGGCGCTCTGGGATCTGCTGTAAAACGCACCAGTCCAGGCAGCCCTCCCGCACTTTGCTGTCGCTGTACGATATCGCAAGGAGGATCTGCATTGCGCTGTCACCCGTTATACGACAGCCAGGGCCCCACCCTGGCTATTGCTATAAATGCCCGGCAAACCCGTCAATCCCCATTTAGTCTCCTCTTAAGGCAAGCAGGGGATATCAGAGCCAAATTCTTAAATCCTGGCTATTGAGTGCTCTCTACATGAACGTGAGATAGTTGCCAAGGTCCCTTGCTACGTGGAATTGTGGGTATTTTACAGTTATATAAATTCCCTCTATCTCGCGTGTCGAAACCAAAGCAATATGTAGGATACAAATTGATTTGTTTGAGACAGGATCCGTACGAAAGGTCTGTCTTTATCTGATATTAACCCTTCTGGTCGTGAATGTGAGGCCGGTCTGATTTTCTTGATCTGAGATCAAAGTGATTGTTACCAGTACGAATGTATTGTTATTGAAATACTATTTACCTACACGCACGTGACATACGTATTTGACTGCGACAAATTCATCATTTGTCATTTGCTTGTTAGGTATATGACAAACAGACTTATATACATACATATTTATACATCATCTATATAATGTTATTACAATATACATAAACTAATAAAAAAATATTATATATACCTACACTAGCCATCCCGCCCAGCTGCGCTTGGGTGAAAAAAAATATTTTCCTGAAACACGATCACAGTGCTATCTATCGAGCTATTGTAGCGAGCTTTTCATTATATTAATATACCTATGTATGCAGCAATATGTGGTTGGGAATGTAAGTACCATGTGGAATACATAATTTTTTATACCTACCTATATTGTTTTTACCATGTGAAGTCATACATTATTTTAACACATACTCTAGAACTGACCTAGAAGTCTTATTGTGTTGCTTTGGATTGTCGCCAGAACTCCATTAATCTAGCATTTTATTGCAAATACCTAACTAAGAAAAATACTAAAGGATTCTTAACCATAACATTTTATATTTTATAGTGTTAAGTTTCATAGTTCATTAATATTATAGTGACTTCCCATCTGGAAGTCACTATAATATTAATGAACTATGCAAGATGTAGGTAATTTACTTAGTGATTTACCATTTTCCGTATCGGATACCTTTAGCCTGGATTACATGGGTAAGGACCAATTTGTTGGCCTTTAGATGACCGCTTGATTATCATTCTCATCGTCATCGTATTCAGGTATCAACATACATATACACATTAGACACTATTGCGTGTGTCCCTCGGTAGCTTAGACTTACAAACAAACCTGGTCTGGAAATGACCATTGAAAGTGTCAAAAGTGGCTGAAAAGAGGCGTAAGTCTATCCACTTGCAAGAGAAAAGAGAGTCGAAATGTTATAATAATATATCCTCACGCCTTCCCACAAGGGTCCCCGAAGGGGCAGGCAGAGGTGTATAGGTAATACCCACACACCCACTTTCCGCCAGAGGTATATTAGGTGCCAACGTGACAGATGGCGAGTCCATCGCCGTTACTCAAGCACGACTATACATACGTCTTTGAATTTCTTCTCAGACGTATGCAGGTTTCCTCACGATGTTTTCCTTCACCGTAAAGCTCGTGGTGTGACTAATCTGTACTTAAGTTTAGAAAAACTCATTGGTACAGTCGGGATTCGAACTTGCGACCTTTGCGTCGCAGGCAACTGCTCGAACCACTCGGCCACCACGGCTCTTAATGTTTCGAAATGTTTCGGGAAAAATAAATCCTTTTTCTTTGTAACCTTACAACTTACGATTACTTACATACATTGTAACAGATTGTATTAATTGCCTATGATCTATAAGTAAGGTGGATGGCGTAACCATGACAGCAATCCACAGACTAAGAAGAAACCAGAACAAGCGCGTAGAACTGGCCTATTTATTTAATCTGGGACGCAGTTCTATTTCGCGATAATGTGTTTTAATCTGTGCTCGCAGCAAGAATACACTTGTGTTACGCGACAATTACACCATACCAGCAACATATTACGTGCTACATCGGTGTGTTTTATCGTCTCATACATTTGTCTTCTTCCTTATCTCAGTAATGGACTGCGAGTTAGGCACCCGCACCGCCAACCTTGTCCCATTTGGAGATACCCCAAAATTTTAAAATTTAATTAAGCGCCCACCCTTATAAGTACCTAAGCTTTACCTACATTAAAACGCACACAATCGCTCAGTAAAAGAGTTTTGGTGTTAGTTTGTACTTTTACTTTTGCCTAACCGTATTTTGAACATATTTTTATGACAAAAGATTCATACATACATACATAAGATGTCGCTTAATTTTTTATTAGGTACTTAGTTAGACGCACTGCCACTTATATTTACTTTAGATAACCATTAAAGACCGTACGAGGTAACACTGATCTCATAAATTTCCGTCATATGCCTTAATGATAATGTAGGGTAGAACTATTTCTGTGCCAATTTTCTTTTAAATCGAACTATTACAGCGCGAAGGAGTAATAAACACTTATTCATTATTCAACATAACATAACATTTCCGTTTTTCGTTTCGTAGAATTTATTCAAACTGAATACCTAAAGATATTATGACAGGGCTGTCAACAAGCACCTTAATACACACAGCAGGGAAACCACGCATTTCAGATTAAAAAGAATTAAAGCATGCCACATTTATCTGCATCCCTGTACCCTCCATTCGCCCACTTATTTACTACCACATTCTGTTTTTTTTAAGTGCAATTTAAATTAATTTTTTGACACTCAATACCTACACTACATTAATTTGTATATTCAAAAGTATATGATGATACAACCCGTACACCCGTAAAACCCGCTAGATTTGCCCACTGGTGGGTGCAGACTACTATTGAACATGGCACGTGCCCATTGAAAGTATGGGCCTTTTTCTAGCACATTTTTAGGATACATATTCGTTCATATCATCGCACCCACTCCCTCGCATGGCAGGCAAAGAGAGTAGAGCCAGTAAAGACTTCGAACCTCTTCATACATGGTCTTCGGTTTAATTTTTTAGTGCATATTTAATCTGCGTACACTGTGAATGTGGACGAAAAGAAAGTGGTCTGTAAGTCTTAAGAGAACTGGTGCTCTCTAGGTGTATGTATATTAAACATTTTGACAACAGTATGGCAATGCAAGCTCCCGGGTCAAGAAATGAGCAACACATTCATATTGACGAAGGCATATTGGCAGAATAAGTCAATAAAAGCTCATATATATGCGTAGATCGAGATTCTCTTTGAAATAGCCAAAAGGTCAAGAAAATACGAATAAAAAGGAAATAACGAAATTCATGGAGTTGCTTAGACGAACAGATTCCAATATGCGATGTTGAACAGTTATCCATGTGGTATATTAGGATGATTCAAATAAATATTTATTTAGTGTTGCAAGTTTCATCTTAAATTCAGAAAAGTTTAGTAAGTTCAGCAAAAGGATACAGCGGACTTATCAAGTTTTTATGAGATAAAGAGTACATATGGTTTAATAAAATAGCAGAAAAGCAATTGCTAGCCAGGTTTCGAACCTACAATGTTAAAACTTTGTGAACTACTTTAACTAATTAGCCACCACGTCTGGTATGAGTTTTATATCGAAACTAGCTCAGCTCCGCGGTTTCACTCACTCATTAAATTAATATACATACATATATACGATATTGGTTATAGTGATTGGACGACACAGTTAAACACAATTGAGTTTCTCTGTAACATAAGGGGTTTGTTTTATTCTTACACATCTAATCTACATACACTAAAGTGTTAAGTAACAAAACTTTACCTGTAACAAAAGAAACGACATTTAATGTTACTCATTACAATGTCGATATATTAATCACTATTAAAAAATCACTTTACATGTATGTAAAAAAATATATAGAATTTTCTTTACATAGACATATTTTATTACTTCTCCGCTTCCTTGTGTAGTATCATGATCCATAACATATAGCTTTCCTCAACAGACTACACGACGCAAAAATTTGTTTTCAAGTGGGTAACTGAGAAGACTGAGTTGCAAGCCAAAGAAAACAAGTTAGCGTCCGTAAGGGAACTCGTATATCGAACGAACGTGTCTCACTCAATTGTTTTTCCCAGATGACATTTGTATTTCGCGCCATAATCAATCTATGATACGCGCCAGTTTTACTTGTTATCGTCTATGGTATCCCATAACAATATGCACTAAACACTTTATACACTTCAGTAACACTTACCTACTTCTGATTAGCATGGACAAACTTAGCCTCTTGATAATACTATTAAAGAAGTCGCGAAATAGGAACCTTTATCACCGCAATAACCGCAGTGTCAAAAAAATGTGTTGCCTTTAACACGTAATCATGTGATATTTTTGTTATGTCTGCATAGCGAGGTCATAAAGCATTTTCAATGACCCATTTGCCCTCACCCATAGTGTGATATGAAGTCACAGCCGTTTTTATTACCCCGGGTCCTAGCTAGAAGCATTTTATTGCTCTAACACGCCGAAATGGCCAAATTATTCCTTTTCACACCCTCATACGCTGGTACTAATGTAGTTTTTCACGGGATGAGACAACGTCCCGAAGTAGCATTTTTTTTATTTGTAATAAAGATATGATTAGGTCAAACATCTATTATATATATATATATAGTAGATTTCTTGTGTCAGTGTGTTAGTCATTGAACTCCTAAACGCTTGGACCGATGTTGATGATTTTTTGTGTTCACCTGAATTCGATTCGAGATCACCGGATTCGAGATTGGTTTAGATTCTCAATTGGACGCCGCGATCGTGTTTCAGAAAAAAAAATCACTTAAGCGAAGCCGGGCGGCGCAGATAGTATATTTATAATCTACTAAACGTGCCTCGCGGTTTCAACCGCGTCAAACTTAGTTTCTATGTGGTAATCCAGCTAAACATCTATTTCTGTAAAAAAAACCAATCAATTCAGTTTCAGCAGTTGTGGCGTGATTGAGTAACAAACTTTCGCATGTATAATAATAGTAGGATTTATCAAATCTTTTCTCAAGTCATCAAGTTTAAAAAAAACTACTAGTTTTATGACCTAGGTACTGGCTCGACTTTTAGTACGTAGCAAACAAGCATGACATCCCTTTTATAGTAAGCGCTTATTGTAGACCAAAGAGACGTTATATAGACAATTTCTATTGAAATGATTATTGCGACATAAAAACATACAGAATAAAGCCAAAGACAGTCTGTCTGTATCTTTATCCCGAAGCTTTTATATTAAAGACGTAATGGGTATGAAGTTGTAAACGACAATACCTTCTGTTATAGCTCCGAATCCAGATCTAATAAAAACACTGGAATATCAAAGCATTACCTAGCCAATTCATGAGATTTCCTTTTCAATATACATTTCCTTTGATTTGTATGAATGAATGGTGTAGGGCGTTAACCTTAAGAAGTTTTGAATTTAGAAAGAAGTTTATCTGAAAATGCTTAAGCACATTTAGCTGAGACGAAAGATTTTTTTTTAAACATGCTAAAATCCCTGAATCGCAGAAACCGCACAAAGGTAATAAAATCACAGCGGGCATTCGGTTCTACGGACTAACAGGTGTTACTAGAGGCTACAACCAAAACTAGTCGTTACTGTATATTAAAATGAGATCGTAGGAGAGCCGTATCTGTACGTGTAGGTAATATAGGATGTTTTAGAAAATATAAAAGTTGCTCAATTAAGACAGTAGTCCCTATTACAAAAATAGGGACTACTGTCTGAATAACTTTTATTTTCTGAGACAACCTGTATAAATAGATTGTCGGAAACCAACATTGTAAGTTCAACCCCAAGCAGACTGCATCAGTTTTTCTAATCCTAAGTACCTACAGTGTTTTATCACACCATAAGGTACTTGGCGCAGTGATTTTTCATATCATGTGCCTTACGTTGGAGGAAATTACCAAATGGAAACCTCTATGGACGTTTAAGAGAACCAATAATCATTTCAACCAATAATCAATCGGACGCTCAAGGACGGGAACGTCAAGAGTACTCGAAACCGACGAGCATGTATGAAGAGGCTGATGAATGTCGACGAAGCTAAAGAGTATATAGAAAGTATGTAAGTCTAGAGAGAACTGGCGCTGTTTTTGTGTAGGGTTTATACCGATAAAGAAAACGAAAATGTGCTGTCATTTATTTATCTTTCAATCTAGGTACATCTTTTAGAAAAATCAAAATCAAAATATTTTATTCAACGTAAGGGACACAGGGAACACTTATTGAACGTCATATACTTAATAGAAACTAAAGTTAATATAAAGTTTTGTTGGGACATAACAAAAAACTACTCAAGGAATTTCGTGATATTTGGCACAGTAGCCTCATTCTTCAACAAGAATAAGATACCACGGAAAATGATAATTTTTCATGAAACAAAGTACGGATAAGATCCATCCATCCAAGTATTATTTTCTCGTATCGCGCCAAGAGAATCCAATCTAAATTCCTTGCGTCAGTGCCGTACAGTTAATGGCAGCCAGTAGTTTACACATTAGCAGATATTTGGTGACTCGTAAATCTGTAACGGGCCACTTTCCCTAATAATTGCTCTTGTTATTAGCCGCAGAAGGGTTGTGGCTCTAGTTTATTTGATAACACTATTGTATTTCTGTTCGTAAATTCCTCGATATTAGGCGGTATAGGTTAATTTTATTATCTTTCACTTAATTTATCTCTATACCATAGGGTTTAAGCATTGTGAGAACACCGTATTTTCATATTTATACATATCATCACGCCAAGTCCCTAACGGGGTAGGCAGAGAGTATAGAGCGCCAGTATTTTCTATATGCATAAAGTCACGCCTTCCAAGGCAAAGATCTAGAACCTCTTTTCGGCGGAGGTATATTTAGGTGTCAACGTGACAGATGACGAGTCTCAGTCCGTCTGTCTTTCATGGAAATTTTACACATATATGTAACTTAGTTACCTCATAACGTATGCAGTTGCGTCACGGGTTTTCTCTTACCGTTAATCACGGTACTTTGTTTCCGAAATAAGTCACTGGTATATACCGACGGGGTTCGAATTTGCAATTTTCCACTCGGCCACCACGGCTCCGCCATCTTTTCACCGCAGATATATGAGCTCTAGTAAGGCTGGTGGAAAGGCTGTCTCTAAAATAAGACTGTAACAAAAAAAAAACTTTGAATTGTATGTCAAACGTATCAGGTTTCCTTTCGATATTTTCCTTTACCGTAAAGCATACCAGAGCTGCAACATTCGGTTATCTTATCATGACTCTCTTGATCTTCAAGTTTTCTTTATCTATTATTCATAATTCAGACATAAGTTTTTTACATTGTTTAAAGGGAGAGGCAAAGGTAAACATTATATTCTGCATTTGAAACGGCGCCGAGTTCTCCCCAGGGATCAGACTCTGGGTTCGATATTGAAATTATCATAAAAATATACTAAAACTATATATAAATGCTAAGTCCCTATGATACCTAAAAGCATAAAACATACCCCTTGGGTGTTCTCAGACGAAGAACTGGCAGTCTTTTGTTTGAGCGGATACACTTAAAAATTTAATAAATAATATGAATTTTTTACTTACTTAGGTTTAGTTAGACGATGTTACTTGGCTCGACGTTATTCTTTATTATAAATTTGAAAAGAAAAGCTTATATTAATAATTGAATAATAAGTTAAGTCTATGTTATATGAAAAACAATTAACTCAATCTGCCATGTTACGTTTCAGTAGCAATATGTATAAAAAAACCTCTATCTATAGCCAATTTTTTTTTATATCCGAAGGGGTAGGCAGAGGTATATTAGGTGCCAACGTGACAGATGGCGAGTCCATCGCCATTACTCAAGCACGACTATACATACGCCTTTGAATTTCATCTCAGACGTATGCAGGTTTCCTCTCGATGTTTTCCTTCACCGTAAAGCTCGTGGTGTGACTAATCAGTGTACTTAAGTTCAGAAAAACTCATTGGTACAGTCGGGATTCGAACTTGCGATCTTTGTGTTGCAAGCAACTGCTCGAACCACTCGGCCACCACGGCTTTTTTTTTATTTATTTTTTATTTTAATTTACTTAAATCGATTACAATTTCTGAATTAAAATTTTGAAGAAAAATAAAAAGCAATATTCACATACATGATTAAAATAATTTTATTAGTGTAATAGTTACATTGATACATAAAAAAAAATCTTTCTCTAGTTTACTAATTTATCTGCTACAAATTCTTCTAAGCGATAATTTCCTCGATTCTTATGTGCCTATTGTTAGCTATAGTTTCAATTGATGTGTGGATTAGTGCAAAATCCAGCAAGATCTTTTTCAACTACAGTTTTAGACTGATAACTCTTCTTGTAGAAATCGGCGAATAAGAAGACGAACAGAGTGAGATTTGACAACCCCACCCAGTAGCTCACGATATGTATCGGGCACGAAGACGTGTAGGTTTGTACCACCATGTGTGCTATGACCAGGACAAATTGACTCTGGAATCAAGCGGTTATATAAATGAAAGGCTATATACAATAGTATATCCTCACGCCTTCCCACAAGGGTCCCAGAAGGTGTATAGGTAATACCCACACACCCACTTTCCGCCAGAGGTATATTAGGTGCCGACGAGACAGATGGCGAGTCCATCGCCGTTACTCAAGCACGAATATACATACGCCTTTTGATTTTCTTCTCAAGCGTATGCAGGTTCTTCTCGATGTTTTCCTTCACCGTGAAGCTCGCGGTGTGACTAATCAGTGTACTTAAGTTCAGAAAAACTCATTGGTACAGTCGGGATTCAAAATTGAAATATTTGTGTTGCAGAGAAATACTCGAACCACTAGGCCACTACGGCTATATGAAAGGCTCACGATGCTCACAGCTACCTTCTACCACCGCTCCTCTCGCCATCGACAGGGAATTCGTCCATATACCTTGGAACCAAAATGGGTGTCGCGCTACGTGGTTTATTAAGGGATTTAAGTTCATTATGTGTTAATTTCATGTAATTTATAAACTACATAAACAGAAACACAGGCATTTCAGAATTACCTGTTTTAAAAAAAAATAAAAAACAGGTGATTTTGTATATTTCTTAAGCCTAAACCTCTTGTCAAAGTCGATATTGAATATTGTCTTACCTACCGATTTATTATAGTATGTAAGGATACGCTCATGTTATATTCTGAGCATCTGTAATTTATGAGCCGGAATATTTCTCCGCGAATCGACTGCTTGTTTTACAAATTGAGCCCATAAATCGCTTAATTCGAGACTTATCATACATATTGTGAGATATAAGAAAGATAGAGCACGGTCTTAATATTTTAGAGCTCATAAAGAACAGGTTTTGTATACACGAGGGGATTGAATATGAAAATGGAAGGTAACAGCTAATGAAAGTACCCTCCAGTATTTGAGTAATTAAATAAAACGCTCTGAATATTAATCCGGAGGTATAGATTTGAAAATTGTCTTCTATTAATGCGAACACAAAGGCTTATATTTCATACTTTAGGACTATCAGCAAAACAAGCCGCTTGTTCAACAAATCAAATTAAATCTGTTATTAAATTATAAGGGACACTGACAACGCGTAATGAACGCCGCATTACAAAAAAAGTAAAAGGTTTTATTTGAAAAAAGAACAGCGAATCAAATCTATTGATAGCTACGAATATTATAAGCTTAGAAGTCTCTTTGAATCTGTGAGGATGTTTGTTTCTCAATCACGCCAGAAAGTCTAAACAGAATTGGATGAAACTTGGCAAAAATATAGATTATTAATTGAATTAACATAGATATATTTTATCGCAGTAAAAAATATAAATTTTATAATATTTAATAAAAGTTTACGCGTGTGAATTTGTGGGGCAAACTCGTAGTTATATTTCCATAAAGCTCAGGGATTGGAGCAGTATTTTCAGCTAAAAACTATATTGTGTTCCAGCCTTGAGCTATGAATGACTACACTGATACAGTGAACCAGGGGCAATACTAAGGGGTAAGCCCTTCCCTTAGTGTTGTCGCCGCCCTGTAAGCCCTTAGCACTATAACTCGGGCCAACTAGTAAGACCTAGAAAGTACTAGTCAGCAGACTGTCATTACAAGCATCTTGTTTGCAATCTATACTAACATTGTAAAGAGTCAGTGTTTGTGTGTTTGAACGTGCTAAGCTCAGTTACAACTAACCCGGTTAGAAAAGTGGTTACTGTGGGTTATTTTTATTATTATCCTTTAGAGATAAATATATCAGACATTACTAATCTTTAAATTTTTCGGGTTTCCTGTAGGTACTATTTATATGTATGCATATATAAACCTTCCTCTCGAATCACTATTGCTGAAAACTGCATTAAAATCAGTTTAATAGCTTAAATGATCAAAACGAACAGACAGCGGAAGCGACTTCATTTTATACTATGTAAAGATTTTGCGCTGGTGAATGCCCGGGCACGGCTGGTGCCATCGTAAAACGTTACAGATTCAACATTGTTGATTAAGTTACCCGTCAGATCTACGGGAATGGGCAATTTCCGCCAATCAGATATCCGAATCTGTACATTGTTTGTGCACGACGAAGCTTTATTATTCTTACCTGAGGTTGTCTTATAGTACTAGATGGGTTATGTTAAAGGTAAACTCACCAATTGCAAAAGGGTAAGGTATTTTTTCCACCACAGAAACTTGGCGTAGCTCGGCCCCAAGGCGGCAAGGCCATAATAGGTGTACATAATACAGTGAATGGAGCAGTTCATGACAGCCATAAAGGACCAGTGATCCGAGGGGTCGTACTTGAGGAAGGACCAGGCGATGATCACCATGAAGGTGTGGTGGTATACGTGGAGGAACGTCACTTGTTTCGGCTTTTTTCGAAGTACGAAAAATATCGTATCGCACAAGTCGAAAATTTTCGTTGCAGTGTATTTCCAATACAGTGCTGCGATTGTCTGAAAACAAATATTTGTAGAATAACTGTAGTTAGCTCTGATGTAATTTTAATTCTATATTCTATGTTTCTATTCTACCCATAGTATATAGCTTTATGAAGAACTGTGTAACTTAATTGCAATCTTTGAGAAGAAAGAAGAAATTTAAAGGTGTAAAAAACCTCACATCTCTGTGACGACGACGGACCAAATTAAGTACACCTCTGTTGAAAAGAGGGCGCGACTAAAGCTTTACTTATCCTGTAATGGACTTTTGACATTTCTTTTCCATCACTGTAAAGCTCGTGGTATTTCAAATCTCTGTATTTACATTTAAAAAATGCTGAATATTCCTTCTATAGATAGTTCAATTCAAGAAGACGCGCCCCACTATTCTTCCCTACAGTTTATAGTGTAAGTGTGCAACCTTCCACTAATGTTTGAGTATTGTCGGTACACACTGATTATCTATGAATGCACACGCTCACTACAATTAATAGAGTCGGGTCATACTCCCCGCAACGCACTACCCCCGAGACTAGAAATTGCTGGGGCGTGTCTTCGTGGATGGCACTATCTATAACATACTGCCACCACGTATCGAACGAAAATTCCATTACTCACATAAAGTGTAGTTTCGTCATGTTGACATCTTCTCGGAAATAGACCTTTATCTAAAATATATATAAAAAACTGAAACAGGAAAAGACCGATTCGATTAAAAGATTACAAGGCACCAGTCTTATCTTAGGCTAACTGTATTCTCTTTACGTTTTGAAATCATTTCATCACAATAGTTACAATTTCATCTGAATAACAAACATATTATTAAAATGAGAGTTCTTTCAGAAGCAGCATGACTCAGCAAAACTTCCTTCCTTATCCTTCCTGTTCCCATTTTACCCAAGAGTACAGGGGTCAATCATTATTCAAATGTGAAAAGGATGGATGTATCCGAATTTATAGTTTTTATAAAATCTGAAGATTTGATCATGATTGTATGAGCACGTCATGATAAGACCGAACTACATCTCCGTCTAACAACAAAATGTAAAAATATATATAATATATACATAATAATAATAAATAATAAATAATAATAATAAATAATATCCTCACGCCTTCCCACAAGGGTCCCCGAAGGGGTAGGCAGAGGTGTATAGGTAATACCCACACACCCACTTTCCGCCAGAGGTATATTAGGTGCCAACGTGACAGATGGCGAGTCCATCGCCGTTACTCAAGCACGACTATACATACGCCTTTGAATTTCTTCTCAGACGTATGCAGGTTTCCTCTCGATGTTTTTCCTTCACCGTAAAGCTCGTGGTGTGACTAATCACTGTACTTAAGTTCAGAAAAAACTCATTGGTACAGTCGGGATTCGAACTTGCGACCTTTGCGTCGCAGGCAACTGCTCGAACCACTCGGCCACCACGGCTCTAAAATAATATAATATATACATAGTCTCTTCTATATGTTATAAATCAATTGTTCCAATGAAAATATATATATATATATATATATATATATATATATATATATATATCCTATTGTCTCCATATATTAAATTGTTTCCATATATAACCAAAGAGTACCTTATAAGCTAAAACTCCAGAATTTACAACTTTGACTATGTTGAAAACGATAAGGAACTTCTTCATTTGAACCGGATTCCTTTTCTCCATCAGTACCGGACCCACCTTCAGTACGAAAACTAAGTAAGATATGAGAATGAACGCCACATCATTGGGTTCCATCAGCGGCCAACGATCAACGAAGCTCACTGGAAGGCAGAAATTGACGTGTTACTTCAAGTTCCATATCTAGGTAATGATGTTATGTTAGTCTTTGATGTCTGTACGTTTTTGAATCCAATAACAAACGTTTGGTCTATTGGTATCTACAGATGAATGGCTGCCTTAAAAATACATATCCATAAATTAATATGAATATATATAACTTCACTTTTATACAGAAGAGTCGACAGAGATTTACTAATGCGATATGTTTTACGATCTGTCGCTTGAACATTTTTAAATAATGATTGTATTAAATTTAACATAATAAGTGCGAATTTCCATGTAAATATGTATGTCGTGTTCGAGAAAATATATTCTTTTGCCAACGAAATTACTAAAATGGAACTGTAATTAGATCTTATTTATGTAGACCTAATTAATAACACAGTGTGTCTTTGATCTCGAAATATGTTATGCGAGAATAAATTTCTGTATATGAGTACTCAATTGGATATTCTTACAATGTCCTTTGGGCAAATGTAAACTGGTCGTGAAGCACCATGCCATAATGGTTGGCTTTATATCACCATAATTGAGATAAACATAAGTTAAAAGCGAAAGTGTAATTATTTCTCGGCAAGCTTTAAATCACTCTAGAGAAATTTGCCAAACGTAGCCTTATGTCATAAACGGTTTTTTTATTCATATCTAAAAATCTTTATTAAAGGCCAGTATTCATAGAAAAGTATGAATGGTTTATTAAAAAAAAATTAAGCGTGTAAGATAGGAAAAAAATACGAAATAGCTTTGTATGATATTGAATTCTAGCAGCGACCCTTGATTTTATTCGCAGATATACGGCAATAGATAGTGATCCCACAGAATTGAAAAGGGGGTAAAAGTATCCTATGGCTATTTTCACTGCCATAGAGGACGTGTATATGCCAATTTTATAATGCTTGGTGGAACGGATAACTCGTGATACGTAGCAAATAATGTCTTCACGCATTCTAGTAACCATAACACAAGCTTTGCTTAATTTGCGGCTATTGCAATCGGTGTGGAGTTGTCCTAAGGTATTTATTTATTTATTCTAATAAGAAAAGGTATTTATTTATTTATTCTAATAAGAAAAGGTATACTCAATAAAGATAACGGTACCGGTGTTGTATTTATGAGTACTTTACTCAGGACTCAAGTTGTTACATTTGACAATAGTGTGTTCTATACTTACGTAGCGTTGTAAAGTAACGAAACCCTAGCTTCAGTTAGAAAGCCAAGTAAATAGTTGAGTTAGGCGAATTTACTTTACTCATAAGTTCGTGGCAGGTAGCGGAAAGGCGCTACTGTTTATGGATGGTTTAATATTTGTAAAAATTTCGAAAATCTAAAATGACGACACGATGTGATGTGATCATATTTTTCGGCGTTTTTGCGTATGATATTTAATGAATTTTTTTTCACATGTTAGCTCAAGTTAAAATGAAGCCAGGAAAGTACTTTGCTAACCTATTTCTTCGTTGTTCATGAGAATAAGCTATTTGCTTAAACAGTGTTTGATTTATGAATTCGTATAGAATATACTTCGTTCCATTTTCCCAAGTAATCATAACTTTTGCAGGTTCTAAGTTACCAAAACATTCAGTTACATCTGTTTTCTTAATGTTTTCAAGAAAAATTACAACAAATACTTGCAATCATAACATTTGCAAACACAGTCCCGCAAATCAGCGCAAAGCTCACTCGCGCGTACTCGACTGTGAGATAAAATAATTTTGGTGGAAGTTAATTTTCTGGATGAAACAATCCAGGATACTAACGATAAGAGTACTCGAAAGCGTGCATGCATGAAGAGAGCGCTGAATGGACATAAATAAAGTGATCTGTCAACTTTGAGAGGATCGGTGACACTCTCCTAGAGTTCGTTAGGAACCGTGCTTGATCATATGTATGTATATACATATCACTCAGTTTCATTCATAAACTATGTCACGTACTAATATTGGAGCGCATATTATATTCCGCGTCGACCTACTAGCGAGATGCGGATGAATACATAATGAGGGTGCAACGGAGAAATGCAAGTAATCGCCTTGAGTATGTGATGTATTAACCCATATAGGGTTGGCACTATACTGTTGCTGAGTTCTTCGATTTACTCGTGACTACATTATGGGTAGTTTAAGTCGAACTACTCCGAGCAAAATATTGTTTATATTACCTATTTTAACATTCCAGAATCAATATCCTCGTCATAAGTCATACATACGAATACGAATACATACGAATTTATCAATAAAAAACGAATTTATCAACGAAAAATATCAATGAAATGAAGGAAAAAATTGTGAGTCCCTGTTTAGTCCATAACTGACCCGTTCAATTCAAGTCGTTGGCAGGAATCCATTTTGTATGCCTCTGCTCCATTCTACAGTAGACTGTACAAAAAGCTATTTACATAAATGTAGGCGTTATTCATCAAAAGGAAGTGATATTTGCTTCCGAACTCTTGTATAAATTATTGAGGAATGGTTTGAATGTCGGATAAATACGAGAAGCACAACATTTTCCCACAGATATTCAGATGGAGAGACGATGTAATATTAAGTAGACCGTTTTAAAAGATTGGTAAAAAAGACAGGGTCTGTTAATACGGTATGCGAAAACAAAGACATTACTTGTGAAGCATTACTGATGTTAAAAGCTAAATAAGATGTTATGTCCATAAGTTCACGGTCTCTTTGATGGAGTCTCGAGTCGTCTATACAAGGCCTCTCGTGATTTTTTTTTTGTCTCTCGTAGCGTGAGTTCCGGGAACTTTTGCTACTTAACCGGTCAATGGCGAGACCTAGGCCTCCAGCCCCTGTGGGGTGGGGTACGAACCTCAGCTTAGGGCGTTGCTGGATCGCGAGCAAGGGAGCTGGGCTGGACTGGTAGTTTTATTTAAATATTATTAGGGGGCGGCATTTGGGGCCTCTCGTCACTAGCAGGCTGGAATATGTCTCGCTCAGAAAATCAGCATTGCTATCGAGCGTGGCAATGCTGCTAGTTTTCTTGCCATTTTGCCGCAGGATACCATTTGGCAATTTTTTTTTATCTGTAAGTATTTAGTTCTTCCTTTTATTATGTTAGTGTAAAATTATTATACGATAAATCATTAAGCACGCAGGTGCTGGCACCTACACTTCGGCCGAGATATTTAGTTATCAGCGTCTATCGTCGTTTCTCAAGCACGACGAAATTTTTTATAAATAATCTCTCATCTCATACGTTCCATCGTACTTCAAATCTTGGCGTTTCTGGCGACTATATGAATCATAGGCCACCACGATCGTCGAATAAACTAATAAAAATAAACCCATGCGATCTCGGTCAAACACACCACTACTTATTAGACCGAGACTCCGAAGTCTGTATTCTAGGCAATTTACTAGTTGCCTCCCACACGTTTCCATTATTTAGGGACCTGTTGTTATAGTTCTATTCATTATGTTCATTGATAAAGTACAATTGCTTTTATTTTTTTAGTATTGCCTCCCAAACAATAAGAAACTCGAGCCAAGATGACGGCTACATCGTAGACGTCAATAGTTACGTTTCAGTAAAGTACAATTCTCACAAATATATATTTTGTACACTTCGATATAGGGTCCAATATCGCTTACAGGAAACGGTGACTGCACTGTCTCATATACTGCAACCTTATGCGAATAAGTTGTTATTTATTGCGTAACTAGAACACTTAGGTATGTTTAGTAATCTGTGCTTAGATGTTGACAAGGATAAATTAAACATCTGTGGTGTAAGTTACTCGGTTCTCTAGACAATTAATTAAGGTTAGACATACATTTATATTGTGTTATCTTCTCGCCATGTGGTAGAAGTCTAATAATATTCCCTTATCGTTATATATACATATTATATATTGAGGTGTCAACGTAACGTCAGATATGAGGTCTCGCCGTCTTATATTTGTTTCTACATTTCTTTTTTGACATATGAAACAGTTCGTATTGGACTGACGAAAGATGATAGTGGTGTCAACAAATGGTTTTGTACATGTTAACAACAGGCCAGATGTAGCAATGTAGGACACCCTTTAGCTTTGTATGTCCATCTATAGAAGAATCGTTGTCAATTTGCGTGGAATTGTCCTAAGGTATAATTATTATTAATCTCAAGAACTTGCAAATCCGATTTGAAAAATCGGGCGTTCAACCAAACAAACAGACTCACCTGTTTTATATTATAAGTACAACTAATTCCTCACCCCAATCGATCCCGATAGTTAGTCCCTCTTCTAATTATTGTCTATCGTCTGATAGACGAAGTAATAGAAACACATTCAGAGCGGAACCAATGGCTATAAGGGCAACCTACTTTCATTTTTATTACTTTGTTTCGCGTGAGGATTCTTTCAATTTTGCTTGTGTTTATTTACTGGTTTTTCGTATTCCCATAGACAAATTATGCTTCTATTTCACTCTGGTATTTTATGTCTTATTTCAATCATTTAAATCTTGGTAAAAATAATGTTAATTGTGTAATTGCATGCCTTGCCATTATGCCATAGCCGTGCCTTGGTATATTATGAATAAAAAAGTTTCAAAGTATGTACAAAAGCAAATTCATACCTATATATCTATACTGTCTTAGACATATGTTCTGGATAGGATAATCGGTAACCTTAGTCGGACAAATTTACTTACAGTCATTTATACATACATTTATGTGAAATCCATCTATTTGGATGTACCTATATGTCAGTGACAACAACACAATAATAACGGTCAGAATATTATAACTATTTTGGTATTACAATAGAGGCTGCCGCTTGCCAGTGACAAGGTCGTTAGTTAAGGGTCCTAGGAACTATTAGGGTATTCGCTAATTAAAATTTATTGTAACTATGCAAATTGTATGCTAATAGCCGTGGTCGGACAATCGCAGACCGTCGGTTCGAGACTTCATTAACATTATTTAAATGGTGAGGTGGGCGAGTGGTCCGATGAGATTTTCAAAACTTAGGTACCGTGATTAGTCGCATTGTCACACACAAAACATTGTGTATTTATAGTCGTGTTTGATTATCGTCGATGGACTAGCCATCTGTTACGTTGGCACCTAAAATATATCTCCGGCTAAAAGTGGGTGAATAGCTGCCACCTACACACTTCTACCTACTCCTTCGGGGAACCTTGTGAGAAACCGTGACCATATTTATGTACAATATAATAGGGCTTTTGTATAACATTTTTTTTTATACAACAAGAGTGGCAAACAAGCATACGGCCCACCCGATGGAAAACGGTTACCGCAGCCTATTTACGCTTACGATACCGAAGTATCACTTGCATTGCAAAGGAGCTTTCTTGGTTATTGATGCGTTCTAAACTCATTTATGCTATGCATAATACGAGTAGCGTTAGCGGATACCAAAAAAAAATAAAGGCTTATATTTGTCATGGAAGGCAATACTAAACGACTTGCTTCACTACTAAGGTAATCGTAATTTAATGTTAAATTGTCTCGATAATTCGGCTTTTAAATGCATTTTTTATGCTACTAGTATTCCAGAGATAAGCGTGCTCAAACAATATAGGTATATTGCATACCACTTGTGTAATGCGACAAGGTAAAGACACATGTAGCAATATCTGACTTATAAGGCTGCTGTAAGCTATGCTCATGATCCAAGAAAAGGCTTACAACTCAATTTTTACGCTAACAAGACAGCCCTGAATGGGGTAAACAAAAAGAGGGAACAGGCTGTCGTCTGATTAACGACGTGACAAACGCCTTTGAATTACTCTCAAGCATGTGTACATTTTATCTTAATATTGTTTTTCAGTTTTTTTATACCACACGGGTGGCAAGCATGCGGTCCGCCTATGGGAGCTTGCAGCACCAGGGGTATTACGCGCTGCCGGACCCGCCGGAATCATTTCACACCCTTCTTGAAGAACTCCATGCTGTACTCTCCAGGGAAAACTTCAACGGGAAGCTGTTTGAATTGGTGTCACAGCTTACTATCACTTCACGCCCTCCAACAAGGTTCGTCGAAGGGTAACGCCGAAGTACTATTCTCTTTGGTGTAGATATATTCAGGAGTCAACGAGACACGTCAATTTCTTCTCAAAAAAATAATTTTCAGCTCTGCACAGTAAAGTTTGTAGTGTTCTCAATCTGTACCTAAGTACAACAAAACTCATTGGTACAGTTGGTTCGAACTTGAATATATTATGTTAACTCGGACCAATGTTAGGACCATCGGACCATCATGGTTTTCATTGAATTAACAGATATACTTCATACCGGATACATATAAATCCAATTTTGTTTATGCTGTGATTAATCACCGTAACAGGACAGCCAAATAATAATAATAATAAAATTTCTAAATTAGTTTCCTCATTCCATATAGTCGCGACATAAACGCATGTCTAATACTTAAATGAAATGATATACATACGTATTTTTTTATAAATATAATATATCCTCACGCCTTCCCACAAGGGTCCCCGAAGGGGTAGGCAGAGATGTATAGGTAAAACCCACACTCCCACGTTCCGCCAGAGGTATATTATGTGCCTTATATTATTTATTTAAGGAACATTAAAATTACATAAAATATATATCTTTTGTATAATACTGTTTCGTTTCAATCAAAAAATTGCAACCAAAACGAATCATTTATAGTAACTTACATTTTCATGGGCTCTTTATTGCAAAACACAGGCAAAAAAGTTTATTTCTAGCAAAGGAAAGTATGTATTAGATTATATAAAAATCTAATAACATCTGTTTGTTTCATTCTGTCAACAGCAAGGTTGAACTATTGCCATAATTATCAAATAGAGTGAAGAAGATCTTTGTCACTCTTAAATAATGAAGTCTCCTGATTCGACGTAAGATTTTAGGTAAGACCTTTCTAAAAGGGGTTCAAAGCCAAAGCGGAAGTGTGACGTCAGTCGACATTATACACGACGATGGGGATATGGCAATACGCCATTACCTTTATATATTTCCTATCCAGGAAAAATACTATACTTACCTAGACATAATGTTTCTGAATAGAATAGTTGTCTTCTAGAAGTTATAGGGTGTTGTGACTTTATCCTCATGACGATGGAATAAATAAAACAAATTACAACATTATTAAAGGGAGTAATACTCATTTAGAAACAAGATTGTTTTAAGAGAAACATTGAATAAAACGTTAGACGTATCGCTTCATCGTTACAGCAAGATTTTTATGACGAAATAACGTCATTAATCTGTCAATTTAAATTTAAAGAGAGGTAGGGCATAAGGCATAACGGGTTTCCCGTTCGAATCTGGAGCTGCCCGACTGGGGCTGGACCTCCACCTTATAGAAGTCCGTAGCCAAATAACACAATTTATTGTGTTGTGTTCCTACGTGGTGAATAAGGTTATCAGTAATGAGCTCGTCGGGGAGAGGGGAGGATTGTTATATTGTGTTGGCAGCAGAGGGATTAGTCTCATTATGCTGCCAACACAGTATAACTCTCCGAAAACAGAGTGGCAACGCGCAAGTGATACTTCGTTATTGTATGCGTAAATAGGCTGCGGTAACCGTTTTCCATCGGGTGGGCCGTATGCTTGTTGCCACTCTTGTTGTATAGGAAAAAAATTCTGTGTATTTTTTATTTGTTTCCTTTCATTGTGCCCTATCAAATAATTGAGCAACTAACTGCCTCATAATCAAACTGTATATATGTATATATCCTCACGCCTTCCCACAAGGATCCCCGAAGGGGTAGGCAGAGGTGTATAGGTAATACCCACACACCCACTTTCCGCCAGAGGTATATTAGGTGCCAACTCGACAGATGGCGAGTCCATCGCCGTTACTCAAGCACGACTATTACATACGCCTTTAATAATTTCTTCTCAGACGTATGCAGGTTTCCTCTCGATGTTTTCCTTCACCGTAAAGCTCGTGGTGTGACTAATCACTGTACTTAAGTTCAGAAAAACTCATTGGTACAGTCGGGATTCGAACTTGCGACCTTTGCGTCGCAGGCAACAGCTCGAACCACTCGGCCACCACGGCTTTGTATATATAAAAAACATAAACAATTCGAAACAACAATTTATAGTAAGTATAAAAACGCGTTATTGGTACTTATTTGTATTTTACTACCACAGTTGGTAAGTTTTATCTGCTACCAGTCGAAGTTAACTCAATAAAGAAAATGTAATCTAGTTTTTTTTTTATTGAGTATCCTTCGTTAGTCTAGGAACAGCTCATTTTAGTTTTATGACGATTCAGGGAAACTATGATAATATATCCTCACGCCTTCTCATAAAGGTCCTCAAGGGGGTAGGCAGAGGTATATAGGTACTACCCACACTACCACTTTCCGCCAGATATATATTTTAGGTGCCAACGTAACACATGGCGAATCCAATGCGTAACTCAAGCACGACTATACATACGCCTTTGAATTGCTTATCAGACGTATGCAGGTTTCCTCTCGATGTTTTCCTTCAACATAAAGCTCGTGGTGTGACTAATCGCTGTACTTAAGTTCAGAAAACTCATGTCAAGATTAGAACTTGTGATCTTTGTGTCGCAGGCAATTTGTTCATTGATTAATAAAAACTATGAAAAAACTAAGCAATAATATATATATATATATATATCACACTAGCTCTCCTGCCCAGTAGCGTCGTCATCGTCGTCGATAAAATAATCATTGAAGTCAATCGCAGAACCACCTATCAGACAATACCGCGTGGTGCAGGTAGTAAATGATTTATTATTTTATATTATTTATTTATTTTTTCTCTGAAAATGTATGTTCTTAATACTTCACCCAAATTCGTTGAATAAAGCACGCCCTTTATCGCGAGGTGACAAGGCCCAGCTATAAATCGATCCGTGGTCGTAAATCGCGGCTTGGTTGAATATTGCCTTTTGTAAACTTGTATTATTTCATGTAAATGACGACATTTTATTGTTTTACTTCGCCAATTGCTGTTAGGGTTTTTTTTATTAAAAAAGTTGCCTTAAATTTAAACGCAAAAGCTATTCGTGGTAAATTTTTCGCCTTTGAATGTTTACAACGAAATACCAAATTGTAATATTTATTTCTTAATATTTGGTTCTTTGTCAATTCTTGGAACTTTCTCGAAACTTATAAACGTTTTTGTTACAAATGGTATCGGAGGGCTTTAACTGACTATCAAGACTTACTAAGAAAACGCATTATAAAAGTTAAAGAATATAAAGCAAATAAACTCGAATATTTTTACTTGAGAGCCGCGGTGGTCGAGTCGTTTGAGTACTCGACTTGATTGTGGTTCGATTTCGACTATGACCAGTATACCAATACTAAATACTACCTACAAAACAATATACCAATGACTTTTCTGTACTCAAGACTAAATAGGTATATACTTAGGTGCCAACGATTTAGATTTAGTACAAATCTAAATTTAATCTTATTTATTTAAATATATTTTTATCTGTAATCGATTAAAGGTCGGCAATCCACAGTATCTTAAAATAATATCTTATTTCACGTTCCCCGACTACAACAACCTACCTTATATATAGGTACTAAATCACACTGCTGATCTTATAAGAGCTCGGGATTTTTTCCATTTAAACATTTTCCCCCCGTCAAATAAACAGAATTCAGTTTTTATTACTTTTAGTCGCATGCTAACTTAATCGAAATCTATATATATATGCAGCTCGTCTGTTCGTTAATCTCAAAGCTAAGGGTGCTTCATAAGGGCTTTACGTGGCATATCTTCGGCCATTCTACTTTAGTATTCGACGTTTCAACGTGAAAACGGTAAAATGTTTGTGAAGGGAAACCTCGCACTTGCCTTCAAGACAAATATCCATGCATGTGACATATCGCGAGCCTGCTAATGCTCTCCTTCAATTGAACACAGCGTGACAAAAACGTTCATTCGCGAATGTAAATTGAACGTCAAATATACACAAATTGACTCCAAGCTGAGTTAAAAGAAGTTTTCTGCCTACATTATACAAGCAAAACTGTAATGCAATTTAAAAGTACATGATGATATGATAGGTGTATTTTTATGAGCAGTAGTTACAAATTAAATCAAATCAATAATCTCACGCCTTCTCACAAGGGTCAGGCAGAGGTGTATGTATAGGTAATACCCACACACCCACTTTCCGCCAGAGATATATTTTAGGTGCCAAAGTAGCAGATAGCGAGTCCATCGCCGTTACTCAAGCACGACTATACATTCGCCTTTGAATTGCTTCTCAGACGTATGCAGGTTTCCTTTCGATGTTTTCCTTCACCGTAAAGCTCTTGGTGTGGCTAATCACTGTACTTAATTTCAGAAAAACTTATGTCGGGTTTCGAACTTGCGATATTTGTGTCGCAGATAACCACTCGGCCACCTCGGCTTTTTACACGGCAAATCATAAATCAATAGCAAATATAATAATAAGGTAAACACCATTCATAAAACAGACAGACCCATCCCAATCTTTTCTTGCTTCGCAAAAGTTCTATGATCATTAGTCTGCGCTCTGATTCAAAACCACGTTAAACAATTATTAAGCAGTAATCATGATTGTTCAATGTGTATCGACTAACACAAATTTAATTAACTTTACGGATACCCTAACTGATTGGATAATAATAAACCGAAAGACGTAATGTATATAGACTTCAGTAAAGCATTTAATCGTGTTTCTCACAACATTTTGTTACAGAAGCTATCTGCCTGCTTTGTTATAACGTCTCTACAGACAACAGCTGACACTCCACTTATTCTGCCTACGCCTTTAGGGACTCGGCGTATAAACAGTATAATTTTTTTATTCTTCTCGCAAGGGTCCCCGAAGGGGTTGGCAGAAGGGTATAGGTAGTACCCCCACCTATGTGTAATATGTATATATATATTATAAGTAGGTCCTGATAACCATCAGATTCAATGCCGGATTTAGAGGCCTGGAGGCCTCGTGGCAACAAAGGAGTGGAGGCTGTCTGGCCCCAAATTAAATACTTAATTGGGAATTTTTGTTGTTAGCTGATTGGAGTGAACGAATATAGATCGATGATTTCTGTTAGTATTCAATATAATCATGATTGTACAAAGTACTATAGGTAAAGATAAACCGCGCAAAAAAGGAAAAATGTTGTAAACAACTTGTTTTTTTAAACCCCAACTTTTAGTGTGTAAAAAAATTATATTTTCGATGAGATTAGTATTACATTATATTATTTATTAATATCTTAATATGTTTGCATGAATTGGGTGCCCATTGCTGCCTAGTGGACCCGATTCTAAGCATGTTTGATGTTCGCTATGACGTCAATGAAAAAGTACGCGTTCAAATATACGCGTTAAGTTACAGCACCTGACTTTTCTGAAGTTGTTACGAGATTTTAATGATATACAAATTTTAGGCATAAGGCTCTCAACAATTACATTTCGAGTCAGGCAACATTGAGGGCATTCTTGAGAAAAAAATCATACCAAGAGCGTGCCAAGGGAGTAAAGAGCGGGCATTCATCATTCCTTTTGAGATTCGCGCCGCGTCGACACAAATATAAGATTTTTTCCATTGCGTGCTTGAACAAAAATGCTATTGTGGAGAAGTAATAACAATACTTGGTATTAAGATTTATACAATATCCCCAGAGATATCTGATAAGAATAAAATAACCATAGCTAAACTCCAAGTATTTTTCCCGACTAAAAAGTTATGACCGAAAACTCGTTAGAAACTACGATGCAAAACTCTTTTTAAAGTTTGGGTTCAATATTACAGGTTAGGCATTACCTTAACTTTCAGTTTGAACAAAAATATTAAAAGCAAAGATATGGCTCGCTTGATGACAAGCAAAAATTATATCTATACATATAATAAATCTGTAGAAAAATCGTTTTTGTACATCGAATATATTTCAAAAAAAATTTGCTAGGGTGTTTAAGGATAACCAACAGAACCCATTTCCAGCATTTTTGGAATTTTTGTCTGTTTGTCTGTTTGTCTGTTTGTCTGCAAGCATGTTCACGTATCACGTAAAATATACGAAACCAATGTAGATAACTTTTATGCGTAATAATTGTTCGCAGCTAGAGGTATTACTTAGTTTTTGTTTCATCGCAATCGGTTCACTCTATCAAGAGATATTAGATAATATGTATTAAAAAAATTCTCACGCACGCAATTCAGTTACTTGAAACACCAAAATAGAACGAAAGTTGACTTTCATATTCGATAGATGGCGTTGTGAGTTCCGAATTGATTTAGAAATAAGGTGTTGGTTGTCTGGAATTTTTATACATAGGTTTGGTCATTATTTTGAAGTAACGAAATTGAATCGAGTAGGTAGATATAATTTCTTCGTAGTTAGAAAAGTGTCATTCGTTCGAAAGTTTGTGATTTCGACCCGTTTTTATCGCAACACAACACGTACAAATGATTTCAATTGTTGTGTTTTTAAATTTGTATATATGTAAATATATAATGTAAATAGGTGTTCGGTAATTTCTATGGTGTTGGTTTTCACCCGACAGTTTTGATTGAATTTATTTGATTTATTATAGGTTTGATATTTATGTAAGGATCGAAGGTGTCGATCGAAGGAATGTGAAAGGAAGGAAGGTAGCAAATGGAAAGAAGTGATCTCTGCCTACCCCTCCGGGAAAGAGGCGTAATTATATATGTATGTATGTATATTGATATTTCCCTTGAAAATACATTCTATAAAAAAAAATACTTTCGCCGCGTAGCCGGAATGCGAAAAGGATGAGACTAAGTAGGTCTCCGGAAGAAGAATCATCATCATCAATCATCTCAGAAGAAGCGCGGTATTGGATGACCGGCACGGTGCTTTACCAGGCACTCTGAATTCACGTGAATTTGAAATATTCACGGAAAGGGAATCGCGCTTAAGTTCGCAAAGAACTCTGACCGCGACTTTGCGCTCCCAGGAGAGCATCGAGGAACGCGAAGTGCGTCTATCAGATGATCGAGAGCGTTGCGCCCTCTCAAGCGAGAATTGGTCTCTGTTGCCCATAGAAGATATAGTTATGAGTAGAAGAATAATGTGCGGAGTAACTATCCTAAATCGAATCTGTAATGAAAAGATTCGCAAATCAACTGGCGTGAATGAGGGCGTGATTGTAAAGATGAAGAAAGACATGTTATGTTGGTTTGGACATATAGAAGGGATGAGTAAAGAAAGATTGACGAAACAGATACACCTACAAAGCAAAAGTGTGTGCAAGAAGAGGTATAGGAAGATCACGTTTCAACTACCTATATGAAATTAATCTGACGCTCAAGGGCGGGAACGTCAAGAATACTCGAAACCGACGGGCATGTATGAAGAGACTGATGAATGTGGACGAAGCGAAAGAGGTCTAGAGAGAACTGGCACTCTATACCCTCTGCCTACTCCGTCAGGGACTCGACGTGATCGTATGTGCGTATGTAAAAGAGAATATGCGTCAGAAATAAATTACGATCCAAAAAGTTTGAAGAAACACTGCAAAACGTCTGATCAAATTTAACGCCAGTACAGCGTCAAATATTTGATAGTGTGATGTAGTGTACAAAATACACTGAGAGAAATACTGTTTTAGATGCACCCGATGGAACTCAGAAAACTTTTTGAGAAAAATTTAAATAACATTGGCTAACCAAAATTCGAATTAGGAGGCAAAATAAAATTGCTATTGGCGCTGTCTCCTCGGGAATAACAGCAACATTGTCTGGAGGATAAATCTTCACATACAACGTTTAAAAAACCCATCGATTTGGAGCACCCAGAAAGCCCCGTTTGCGACGTGTCTCTATCGCAATAGTGATAAAGCCAGGGTTTTATGCGATTGCTGACTTATAATTTGGGACGAGATTACGATGGCAAACCGCAAAGCTGTGGAAGCCATACATATAGAAAAATTATCGGCCAATGGGAGGTGCTAGGGTGCTTTTCTGTAGTGACTTCAGGCAGACACTCCTTATAACCCGAGGATCGAGAGCTGGTAGGTGCCTGTCTAAAGTCTAAGTATTTTATGGCGTAGTGTTTTATCGACTCATTTGAACTTTCATATGCGAGCCCATTTAAGAGGCACCCTAAACGCGCAGAATTTCACAAATTTCTGCAATGCCATCTGATGACGGTACATATCCCATACAAGCAGGTGGTAAAATAAATTCACAAATTTCTGCAATGCCCTCTGATGACGGTACATATACCATTCAAGCAGGTGGTAAAATAATTTCACAAATTTCTGCAATGCCATCTGATGACGGTACATATCCCATACAAGCAGGTGGTAAAATAATTTCACAAATTTCTGCAATGCCATCTGATGACGGTACATATCCCATACAAGCAGGTGGTAAAATAATTTCACAAATTTCTGCAATGCCATCTGATGACGGTACATATCCCATACAAGCAGGTGGTAAAATAATTTCACAAATTTCTGCAATGCCATCTGATGACGGTACATATCCCATACAAGCAGGTGGTAAAATAATTTTAGTGGAGAGCCTCTATTGTTCTGTTGCCTCACAGCTGGAGCTCATTTCCTCTATATTTGGGGAGCCCACAGAGATCACAAACCCCTCAAAACAACCAAGCAGCAACGCTCAATTGAAATGTTTCTAGGGAAAGAAGGGAATATACATCTATTAACACGGTTATGAACGAAAAATATGTCGCCAAATATGCGGTAGAGTCGTATGATTTCCTAAATACACACAATTTATTTAAAAGTCGGAGGACCAATAACCGGCACTCGGCTAAAAGTAACAAATCTTCAACGAAACCAAAATCTTAACAGTATTCCCAATTATTTTCCTTTTTGATTCAAACGTGTGCAATTCCCAGTTGGCCTCCGTTACGCTATGACTATTAACAAAGTCTAAGGGCAAACATTATCCGTTGCGGGGTTAGACCTCACTCATCATTGCTTTTCAAATTTAATTTTTTATCGTGTTAGAAACCCAAACAACCTTTTTATATTTGCTAACATAGTACATGAGAAGCATTAACATAATCAAGTGCCTCATTAAATAAAGTATTTATGTGCTTTATTCGCAAATTCTTTATTAGTTCGTAGCTTGCATTACCCCCTTCTTATTGAACGAAACGTGTATATAGCACTATTATCTAAGCGACGCATTTTAGTTTTCGACAACCACGCGAACGAAGTCGCGGGCACAGCTAGTTTGAAATATACATGTTTGATTTATACTTATATCAGGATACGGATACTAGGCCTTTAATCGGATTGTTCTAAGCAATACTTACTGCACATTATGGCTTTTACGTAAGAGGTGCATTAAACATGCGTATAATATAGTGCATTTTAATGGAAATTTTAATGTAACTGTACAGCAAAGCAACCTTATTTCACATGACAATTTGATCAAAACAAATCACTTTTCTCTCAGAGACAGGTCAAAGTTCTTGATAATTGGCCAGCGTTCTATAATGAAATGTAATTTAAAAGTTAATCTTTTCCTTAAAGCAAACTTAATACTCGCCTTCCGTCTAAGTGTGTGACCAACAGTAAAAGCCCATTTGAGAGTTCGCAAACGTGACCGGAATTCGTAGAAGATCCACCGTACTTGCAAGCTGCCAGGGAGTTGCGATCACTTTTATTTCTTAATGGGGTTTTATTCTTATATCCTCCCTGTTTACTTTATTCCATCTCAGATTAGCACGCGCCATACCTTTTAATTACGATATTACGTATATCTTCTTCTTGCGACACAAAGATCGCAAGTTCGAATCCCTACCAATGAGTTTTTCTGAACGGTGATTAGGAGGAAAGTGGGTGTATGGTACTATCTATACACCTCTGCCTACCCCTTCGGGGACCCTTGTGGAAAGGCCTGAGGATATATCGTAAAAGTATTATAAACATATGAACATAATCATCGCGGCGTCCCTCAAGGGAAGATGTATTATTATGTCGTACAAAACTTAAACTACATATTTAAACCCTTCTAACACTACAAATGTGAAAGTTCCTCATTCATGCAAAAACAAATGAAGCGGAATTGGACGAAGCTTGGAACAAAGATAGATTATCACTTAAATAAACCTCGGGATATGTTTTATTCCAGAAAAATCTGCCAGTTTTATATATAGTTATATAGATAGTGCCATCCACGTAGACGCGCCCCACTATTTTACCTTACAGTTTATATTGTAAGTGTGTACCTTCCACAAATTTTTTAGTATTATCGGCACCGACGGACTACCTATGAGTGCATACGCACACTACAATTAATAGACTCGGGTCATAATCGCTACATCCCGCGACCCTCTTAACTAGAAATTTGAGGGGCGCGTCGTCGTGGATGGCACTATCTATATCAGATTTTACGCCGGTCAAACCATGGGGCACAATATTACATGTTTTTCACTGAGATGAATCCTTTAGCGGCTTAATAGTAACTAATATTATAATATCCTTTAGTTGGTTTGGACATATAGAAAGGATGCGTGAAGAAATATTGACGAAACAGATATACAAAGCAAAAGTGTGTGAGGCAAAGGAAGGCCACGTTCCAACTACCTGGATCAAATCGTACCGTAGTACTCGAAACCGCCGAGCATGTATGAAGAGACTGATGAATGTGGACGAAGCGAAAGAGGTATGCAAGTCTAGAGAGAACTGGCGCTCTATACTGTCTGCCTACCCCGTTAGGGACTCGGCGTGATGATATGATGATGATGATGTTATAATCATCATCACAAATTTAAGAGCTGGGCTCTTGTCGGCGTCTCTGATGCAGTCCCCTCCATTCGCTTCTGTCCAGCGCAACCTCCTTGACCTCCTTATACGTCATGAGAGAATTTTTTTCTTTGATCTGACCCATGTATGTTAATCTTGGTCTTCCTCTTCCTCCCTTCCCCTCTACCTTTCCTTCTAAAATGTTTCTAAAGAAGCTATCATGTCGTATAAGGTGGCCTATCATCTTTCCTCTTCTATTCTCGACTGTTTCCAGCAGAATAATATGTTATAATATGAACTTAATATTAAATTTGTTTTCAAAGTTGCGGCTTAGCAGAGAGATCGATAAAGGATAGTATGTAGTCGCGGAGCGGTTAATAATATACAATAGTGTAAAGTACTTTTCTTGTTCGGGTTTTTACTCTCTGTAGGATCATCAATATATCTTCCGCGGGTCATTTAACTTTAGGTGTAGCTGTGTTCATTTCTAAAGAGATAGGACTGAATAAGTTGATGGGTTTTCACCTTAACGAGCTTTTGGTAAATGACTCGAGAATTCGGATGAAGTGAGTTGTGTTTGATAAGTTACACTTAACAGTTATTTTTTCATGTGATTACTTTGACAAGCGCGCCATAACTGGTCTTGTGATAAGCGGTTACCGCGCTTGCAATACTAGAGATACCACTCGCGTGCTGTATAAGAGGAGTAAGTGAAAACTCTTATTCAATTTTACTGTAGATATTCTACCATTACTTTTTATTTTTTCATATCATAACTCCGAGTCCCTCGTGGGGTAAGCAGAAAGTATAAAGCGCCAGTTCTCTCTAGACTAACATACCTCTTTCGCTTTGTCCACATTCATCAGCCTCTTCATACATGCACGTCGGTCACGAGTAGTCTTGACGTTCCCGTCCTTCTGAATATGGAAATATATTAAGGTGGGAATATACATACGTCTTCGTTTCCTCTCGATGTTTTCCTTCACCGTAAAGCTAGTGGTTTGACTAATCACTGTACTTTACTGACTGTAATATTATTAGTATCAAACCTGCTTTCTAATCGAGCGTAACATCTACACTTATCTTCAAAAATATTAATTCGGAATTTCTGGAACGCCTTTTCATTCTAGAATTACAGAGCTTTTTCAATATAGGTACATATTAATTTTTGTATGTAGCTTCCCAATATTTCAAAATAATGTCTTAAAGCTTTATTCGCCGTTCAATGATTGTTCTACCGAGACGAAAATCTCATTATTGGCATTCCTTTTCATGTCTTTTCTTCTATAGTGAACACAATGCCTATTTTCTTTTGTAAAAAGTGAAAAGAATAATAAAATTATTGTTGCTTATAATAATGCATGAAACGTATTTTGTATTTAAATTCCAGTAGAGATATTTTTATATTCTTCACGCCTTCACATAAGCGTCCCTGAAGGGGTAGGCTAACGTGACAGATGTATGTATACACATATATATAATTATGTAATGTAATATATATACATATTTTATTTATACCACATGGGTGGCAAACAAGCATGCGGTCCGCCTGATGGTAAGCGGTTACCGCCGCTTATGGACACTTGCAACAACAGGGGTTAAGCTGGCGCGCTGCCGAATTTGCAGGAATCTATTCACACCCTTCTTGAAGAATGATATCATTATGAATGTGGACGTGGCGAAGGAGGTATGTAAGTCTATCTAGCTGGCGCTCTATTTTATCTGCCTACCCCGCGAGGCTCTCGGCGACTATATGTATACCCTGTATATACATATCCACACGCCTTCCTACAAGGGTCTCCGAAGGGGTAGACAGAGTTGTATAGGTAATACCCACACACCCACTTCCCGCCAGAGATATATTTTAGGTACCAACGTGACAGATGGCGAGTCCGTCGTCGTTAAAATATCCATATAAATAAGAGGAATACTCCTCGCGTACAACATAATGCGTAACAATAAATAATCCTGTGTAGCTTTTCGGTGGAAAAGGCGATTTATTTGGTCATTTATATATACATTTATATATACAGTCTATATATATAGTACGTGCACTTACGATGAGCAACTTTTCTAACAATCCGTAGCAATGAGCAAGTAAACAACCCCGAGAATTGGGTAACTCCAGTGATTTACTACGTTTGTTACGTGTAAAGTTGTTCGTATAACGTATTCTAGGGCCCTTAATGCGGTAATTTGCGGATAGTATTCAATTAAACTTGCTTGATTCAAATGTTTACTGGTTACAGCTAACTATGAATGAATATTCATGTACATATATTAGCCCCCGGACGGTCTGGATTGCTAAGTATCCTTTAAAATAACTGAATTACAAAAAGGACCCACTTACCCATTAAGAACCCTTATGGGAACGCGTGAGGATATATATTATTAGCAGGATATTTTTATATACGATATGTCTTATTTCACATAAAATTTACCAATAAAATCAACTTTTACACAGGGACTTTTAACTTTTACTTAATATGCCAGCACAGCCTGGTTTATTTTATATTAATTATTTATTTATTTACCATTACATTAACATCCTTACAGTAACGTGAAAGGAACATTCTAATATACTAAAGATATTGGAAAATATACATACATACATATCATCACGCCAAGTCCCTAACGGGGTAGGCAGAGAGTATAGAGCGCCAGTTCTCTCTAGACTTACATACCTCTTTCGCTTCGTCCACATTCATCAGTCTCTTCATACATGCTCTTCGGTTTCGAGTAGGTACTCTTGACGTTCCCGTCCTTGAGCGTCCGATCGATTTGATCCAGGTAGTTGGAACGTGGTCTTCCTCTGCCTCTTCTTGCAAAATGGAAAATATACGAATTATTAACCCACACTTATTTATAAACTAACTTAAATGAATAAAAACTATAACATACATAATTTTATTATTGAGATTTTATATAATTCAATAATTCCTAACCGTTCAAGTTGATACCTGTATTGTTTTGTTGTGAGCCAAATATTTCATTTGACACAAGCCAGGAATGAGGTGTGAGAAGAGGTTTACCCCAAGCTCAGACGAAACAAATAATTCGGTTGGCAGTTTTGGTTGGGTCAGAAATGTTTAATACGAGTGAATGATCACATTTATTACAGGGAAATTTGATCTTGAGACCTTTACGTGAGTGGAACCCTTAAGAAATGCTTGCCTTCAAAAGGTTTCGGTATCAGGTTGAAATCTTACATTAATTGAGGTTCATATCTTCGTTTCCAAAGGCTATAGATATACACATTTCTATTAAAAGCACATAACTGTGCGTTGACTGGAGCAAAATCCTTCTTAATCGAAACTTTCAGTTACGAGAATTGAACTTATTTTTGTTAGATGTGGTGTGTTGGCAAGCAAACTGGACCGTTTACAAAACAATAGCACATCAAACAAGCATACATACATACAAATAACCTCTTGTATGGCACTTTTTTGACGTGATAACGTCTAAGAACGCCGGCTGCACGCACGAAAAAGCATGACTCATTGTCACGTTCCGTCTGAGCCGTGCATGCGAGCGAGAAGCCAGAACAAGCGATAGGGAAACGCAAAGCGTTCGGCTTTTCATCAATATAAATAATCATCATCATCATATCATCACGCCAAGTCCCTAACGGGGTAGGCAGAGAGTATAGAGCGCCAGTTCTCTCTAGACTTACATACCTCTTTCGCTTCGTCCACATTCATCAGTCTCTTCATACATGCTCGTCGGTTTCGAGTACTCTTAACGTTCCCGTCCTTCAGAGTCCGATCTATTTGATCCAGGTAGTTGGAACGTGGCCTTCCTCTGCCTCTTCTTGCACACACTTTTGCTTTGTATATCTGTTTCGTCAATCTTTCTTCACTCATCCTTTCTATGTGTCCAAACCAACGTAACATGCCTTTCTTCATCTTCACAATCACGCCCTCATTCACGCCAGTTGATTTGCAAATCTCTTCATTGCCGGATTCGATCTATATCGTTACGCCGCACATTTTTCGAAGAGATCCTCTCTACATTCAAGCTCGCCTTCCTCATACCAGGATTCGCTGCCATACAATAAGGTAGGTACCAATAAGCGTTGTGGACAGCAACTCGGGCGTGCTTGCTCCAGACTTTTACCTTAACGCCGACATGGCCCCATTCACCTTATTTCCGGCAGTTATCCTTCTTTCAATATCTTTTTCATACTTTCAATCTCGTGTGAACATGCTTCCAAGGTATACAAATTCATTCACTTGCTCTAGAATTTGCCCATTTACCGATATAGCACACTCGGTCACTTGTTCATCTCTTTCGAATACCAGAACCTTAGTCTTGCCAGCGTTTAGGCGCAGCCCCTTCTTTTCACATTCTCTTTCATTATGGTAACTAGTGACTGCAGTTCGCCCTCTGATGACGCCAGTAAAACCGCGTCATCGGCGTATAATAGGCAGTTGACCACTAAGTTTCCCATTTTCACTCCACATCCGTTCGTTCTTAGTGCTCTCAGACAGTTATCTAGATATATAATGAACAGCCAGGCAGACATGATACACCCTTGTTTGACCCCCGACTTCACATCAAACCAGGGTGACATCTCACCATTAACCCTAACGCACGCCTCGCTATCACTATAGAGTGATTTCACGGCATGCAGTAGGGAACTGCTCACTCCATATCCGGGCAACACGTCCCAGAGTTCCTTTCGTACGACTCTATCAAATGCCTTCTCCAAGTCGACGAAAGCGCAGAAAACCCTTTGGTTAATATCCAAAAACTTTTCCGCGATTCCGCGAAGCGAGAAGGTTTGATCCATGCATCCTCTTCCTGGTCTAAATCCACCTTGGGATTCCCAGAGAAACCTTTCGGATCGCTCTTGCATTCTTATCGTCAGGATCTTCGTATACACTTTACTAGCTAAGCTGACCAAGCTGATGGCTCTGTAGTTTGAGCAGTCCAATCGTGATCCCTTTCCTTCATAGAAAGGCACGATGACTGCTCGCCTCCAGTCGTCCGGAACATCACCCCTTTCCCAGCAAAGATTGCATAGCAAATAGATGACGTCCCAGACCGCTGGTCCCCCGTACTTGATCATCTCAGCCGTAATCCCATCTATTCCCGCAGCTTTTCCACATTTCAGACTTCTTATCGCACTTACAATCTCCCCCATACTTATTTTATCCGCTATAGGATCCTCGACAGATTCTGTTGGAGGCAGCTCTGTGAGTAGATCAGCGGCATCATCATCATACATATCTTTGTAAAATTCACTCCATCGCCTGAGGACGTCTGTTTTGTCAGTCAGTATGTTATTGTCCTTCGAGAAAATCACATTCATCCTGCTACTAGCTGTAACACAATTTCTGGACTTCTTAACTTCCCTCCAAAAAAGTTTTGCATTGTCCTTGAAATTCTGTGACAGTTTTTCGTCTACAGTCATTTGGAACCTCTCACGCTTCTGAGCTACTATCTCTTTCGTACGATTTTTTTGCAGGCGGTATTTTTCTTTCATCTTTTCTTTCATACTCTCACTTGAACTGGACATAGCCAAAATGTCTTGTCTTGCATCCTTCTTCTTTTTAACTTCTTCTTTCACTTCATCATCCCACCAACCATCACCATTTTTGGTTGTCCGCCCTTTCGAAATGCCACAAACCTTTTTCGCGGCGCATAATATGCTGGACTTAAGGAACTGCCAACAAACATCGACACCCTCAAACACATCTTTCGGTGGACAGGCTAACTGTTCAGATATCCTTTCTTGATATCTGTCTCTAATAGCCGCATCTTGAAGCCTCCAGCTTTTGATGCGGTCTGCGACTGCAGAACAGGGACCCCCAGCGCGGAATCGCCAGCCTGCGAACAGACCTCTTATCCTAGTTATAACTTGGAAGTGGTCCGTTCCCAGGTCAGCTCCCCTATATACCCTGGTGTCCATCACCTGTGTTCTGAGTCGCTGATCTATTAGAAACAGATCTATCATGCTTCGCTCATTTTTCCGTTCCCATGTATACTGATGAATCCTTTTGTGGTCGAACATGGTGTTCGCCACAAAAAGGTCTCTCTCCATGCATACATCTAATATCAGCTTGCCTGCCTCGTTCACTCTCTTATCACCATACTTGCCGAGTACTACATCATCCATTCAGATCACCACAAATAATCAGCTTTTCATTCCCTTCTTTCGTCTCTAGAACATTACTCACACATTCCCAGAACTTATTCAGGTCGCAAGTGTCCGCTGAGGCCACCGGAGCATACACCGCGACTAAAAATAGTCGAGTAAGGCCTATTTTAAAGCGAGCCCAAATAAGTCTGGGGCTCACCGCATCATAACTTATCATACATTCTGCCAAGCGGCTCGATAGTAGAATCCCCACTCCCTGGCAGGCGTGCTCGGTATTTGCCACTCCTGACCACAGCACTAAACTCCCGCCCGGGAGCTCGTCTACTCCACTACCCTTCCGCTTGGTTTCAGACAAGCACACAACATCTAACTCTCTGTCATAAAATCGATCAATTCGTTCATCTTATCAGCCATACCTCCTCTTACATTCCATACACCCATCCTACACTCCACACTCCACTTCCCGCCGTGAGGCACTCCGCGTGATGGGTGGCGGTCCCCATCGCCGCACTGTGCTGAATTTTTCGCACCAGCGGGGACGGACTGGTGCGCGTCGCCTCGGGGGCACGCCCTAGCCGCCTCGAGTGGAATTGCAGCCCTTTTGGCTGGAATCGCGACGTGCACGCTTCGACTGGGATCCCCAATAAAACATTTATTTAACAATTAATAATTATATTCGACACAAGTCTGGACAGAGCTACCGCACACTACAAAGGCTGACAAAAGAGGGAGACTGAACACGGTGATAACCGCTCCTTATATAGGCCATCGCAGTGTTGCTACTCGATCGTTTTCATTCTTGCGCTCCCCGCTACGTCTCGTACCACCATCACGCCACTCTGACGTCACAGCTAAAGACACGCCCCCTGGGGCCTATTCTTCAGCTAATTTCAGCTAATTATATCATATAAAAAGGGTTCCAGATGGGAACAGCGTATTCTAATTGAGAACGTACTAAAGTCCTATATACCAATAGAAAGGTGGACGTTGTTTTAAATTCAGCAAAGGACCTAGTAACGAAACCAAACATTTTGAAAGCTTTACTCGTAATAGCTTGGATGTGTAGATCCAACTTAGATTGGTCGTCAAGCAGAATGCCAAGGTCTCTGATTGAATATACTTTACTCAGGGGCGTGTTACAAATAGTGTAATTATACGACGTAATGTTCTTCTTTTTTGTAAAACTAATGTAACTACATTTTAGGGAGGCTGAGCTGTAACTTATTGGCGTGACAATAAGCTGAAAGTCTATCTAGGTCTTGCTGAAATAGAACACAGTCTGTTATAGATGAAATTGATTTAAATGCCTTCAGATCATCGGCATATATGGATATAAATTTGGAATTCGAAAAACACTTTTTAATATCATTTATAAAAAGTATGAAATTAAGAGGGCCTAAAATAGAGCATTGAGGGACTCCAGGTGGAACTTTCACGCTGTTCGAATGATAGCCATTGATAAAAACTCTTTGTGATCTGTTTGAGATATACGATACGAACCAGCGGAGCAAATTACCGCGTATACCATTTTATGCTAATTTATTAAGTAGAATTTCGTGGTCCATCTTGTCGAATGCCTTCTTAAAGTCTGTGTAGACAACGTCTAATTGAATTCGATTGTCGAAGTGTTCAAATAAGTTGTTTGTGAATAATATCAAATTGGCAGTCGTGGAGAGATGTTTTACAAATCCGTGTTGCTCTTCTATGATAATGTTGTGAAGAAGAGGTTACATTTTATTATGCACGAGTTTTTCAAAAAGCTTATAAGGCTGATAAAATGGATATGGGTCGATATAGCGTTGCGTTTAGAGCCGCTCTTGTGAATAGGCGTGAGGTAGGCGCGTTTGCACACTTCAGGGAAGTGTCCTTGAGCTATGCATTTATAATAAATAATATGTAGTGGCTTACATATACTGCTCGCAGTATATTTTAGGAAACTAGGTGGGATACCATCTGGGCCAGATCCTTTAGAAGGGTCCAGTAGCGTTAATTCCTTAATAATATCGTTTTCATCAAAACACAGATCCGTGATGTGAACGTTGTTATTATATGAGCCAGATGGGGCTTGCCATTGACCGAGTGAGGGTGAAGGTGGTTCAAAAACGGATTTAAAGTAATCTGAGAACATGTTGCAGATGGTCACAGGATCATTCGAATTCATGTTTTGGTATTGCATACTATCGGAAATTCCAGATTTACTCTTTCGGTTATTAATGTACCTCCAGAAGTGTTTGATACTAGTTGTAATATTGTCCTCAACTGACTTCATATAATCATTATAACATTTGTCACATTTGGTTTTAAAATTCACTCTGTGCTCTGAGAACATTACGTAATCGGAATAATTGCCAAACTTTTTCCATTTAACCCAAGTCTTTTGTTTGAGCTTGAATAGTTTAATTAGGGAGTGAGAAAACCAAATTGGAAACTTAGATGATTTTAGACATATTAGTGGTACGCATTGAATTATAATGCGATTAATTTCAATATAGAATGTTTCTAGGGCATCATCAGCGGATAAATGACATAGGTGGGTCCAGTCTATTTCAGATATTTTGGCGTTAAGAAGATTATAGTCAGCTTTGAAGAAATTATGTCTGGAGACATGTTTTTTTCCCATTGCGTGCTCGGGAACTTCAAGCTTTAGTGTTGCAGTGAATGGTGGATGATATAGATCGGTGTAACTAATGGATTCAACTCTGGCTCAGCTTTACAGGGGGAATTGGAAATTAAAAGGTCAAGAATTTTATTATAGGTGTGAGGGTAGTTGTGAAGTGAACGTCAATATTTTAAGCTTGGTCTTATTTTTATATTTTAAAATAGTATTTTTAAGAATTACATACAGAAATACTATGCACATATATATATATATATATATATATATATATATATAATATATGTTGCACTAGCAATAATACCCGCCAGCAAGTATTATCCTCACTGAATATCTTTCCACTACTACAATAAAGTCAATTTCAAAAATGGCAGACACAGTGCAGTCCTTGAAAACTTCAATGGAGGAGATGTCGAAGGCATTCCAGACACAAATGGCGGAGTTCCAGAAGAACCTGCAGGGCTCTACTCCTGCATCTGCTCCTGACTCACTTGCTACAGACTTTCTCACTTTTAAGAGTTTTATGATACAAGTACTAACTTCTCTGCAGCAGCAAGTTAACTTATTGGCCATAGAGCAGGATCGCCAGGAAATATGGAGTCGCAGGAAAATGCTCCTCCTACATGGTGTGGCGGAGCTCAAGGATGAAGATGTTGCTGCAGTAGTGGTGAATGTGGTCTCAGAAAAAATGAAGATTCCCTTCAACAGCACTAGCATCAGTCGCTGCCATCGTATGGGGCCACCGGGAACCGAGGCAAGACCCATTGTAGTCAAATTCAGGGATTCATCTGAACGGGACAAGATTTGGTTCACTAAGGTGCCCCTTAAAGGCACAGGCATCACCCCCTCAGAGTTCTTGACAAAAGTTCGCCATGCCGTGTTTATGGAGGCCCGCGAACGCTATGGTGTCAAGAAGTGTTGGACACGGGATGGCTCCATTATTATCTTGGGACCTGACGGCACTTGTAGCAGAGTCACTACCATGGACGGACTCGATAAGCTGTGGAAGCCTGCAGAGACGTGCATCACCACGAGTGTTCCTGTAGGGCCTTCCAAGACTGTGAGGCCAAAGAGAGCGGAAATAAAATAGTTTTATTTACCCTGAAGTGTGTGGTACTCTAACAAATTTTCCAACTATTAGTGAATTCTGTTAGTAATTTAATTCTGCTTCTGAATCTGTTTCGGGAAGGTGAGCGGATGAGTGTGAAGTACTTTTCGAATCCATTTTTCTTAACTAAATATATATGCACACTTTGATATTGAGCTCGTGAATACGTTCTGCATGTACATATGTATCTTACTTACTTCACTATTACCTCAAGTTTTACTTTTACCTACTTTATTCTCAATAATTTGTTTTTAATTTCATGCTACGATTTGGAAAATACCTTACATTTATTTGACGCCTTTCATCAAAACAAGCAATAACTGACAGCTGCTTACTGACAGTTACTTAACTGTCATATCGTTTTTTGACGTCTGGATCTGTATTGTGTTGCCATAATACGCTTACGCATAATACTAACGCTTTCTGTTGTCAAAAATACTTGATTTAATGTTTTATGTTACTTGTTGCTGCTGGCGGATAATATGAAGCCTATTGATTGTTTTTAGTATAATGGTATAATAGTTACATACATACATATCATCACGCCAAGTCCCTAACGGGGTAGGCAGAGAGTATAGAGCGCCAGTTCTCTCTAGACTTACATACCTCTTTCGCTTCGTCCACATTCATCAGCCTCTTCATACATGTTCGTCGGTTTCGAGTACTCTTAACGTTCCCGTCCTTCAGAGTCCGATCTATTTGATCCAGGTAGTTGGAACGTGGCTTTCCTCTGCCTCTTCTTGCAC